>JAQGAR010000526.1:0-14355 GCA_034697865.1 Oribatida sp.
GAATCCCTATTTGAAAATATGTCCGTATTTTACACATAACCCGAAAATATTACTAAATTTGGAATAAAATTTTCTCTGATTTTAAGTTTTAAGACTTTCTTTTCTCTCAAAACTCATTCATTTCTTAAACTAACTGTCCTTTCGTTTAATTATAATTTTAATCTTTTCTCTAATCAACAAATTTTCGACGAAAAAGTGATCAAAAGTCAAATAAAAGCATTCATTCATTTATTGAGTGATTAATAAATTTTAACAAACTTTCAAATGAAAAAAATCGCGAATTCATTGACTAGTTTTTAGTGAGATAATATTCAATTAATATTCAATTAATATTTAAATTTCGTTTACATTGTATTCAAGAGAGCGCTCGAAGTCTTGAACTTTGAATTTTGTGGCATTAGTCGACTCAATGGATGACTCTTTCCCTGTTGTTTTTTAACCGGAGCTCTTCTAATTGTTAGCTCTAAGTTGGGTCGACATTCGTTTTGGGTATCGATTGCACTGATATTTGAATCGGTATGACTTTTGTGTGTCAGCTCTGTTTCGGACCTTTTTTTCGAGACTTTCATTGTATTCGATCGCATTTCGGTCTCAAACGACTGACTTTTTATTCGTTTGAAGGAAAACTCGAAACTAGTTTTGCGCAAAGATTTGCCTCTTTGGCCGGCATTGCAATCATTCAAAGTAGAAGATCGGGGCCTCTCTTCTCGATTAATTATTGGTGACGATGGAGTGCTGTGTGAGTGATGTGAGTCATGAGAACCACAGTCACAAAAGTCTCCATATTTATTGCCTTTTACTTTGGCCTCAATTTTTTCTTTCAGCCGTTTAACGACCCCTCCGTCCGAGTCTTTAGTTTTGAAATTTGACCCAAAATAAGAACTCTTTTTTGATTCATTCAGATATTTGTTGTCTTTTAAGTGTAGTCTTTCTTCAATGGACTCGCAGTCCATCGAAACCAAAAAATCTGAGTTTAATTTGTGTTTCGAATTTGGAATACTTTCGAAGAGACTATTCATCACAACTCTTGTACTGCAAAGCACTTCATTAACCGCTTCAATAACTGAAGGCATACTTTTGCTGTGAAGTCTATTACTTCTATCGATGGCTTTCCAATCCATTTGATCGTTAGGTTTAGTATTCGAGAGATTGGACGATAGATTGTTCTGTGGAACTGATGTCCAATTTTTATGATTAGCGCTCAGAGAAGTACTTCTTTTGTGTCCTTTCGAATCAATTTGTGACCGAATTGATTGATTTTCAAAGAGCGAAAGCGACAATTCTTTTAGAATACTGTCGTAAGAATTTGTTCTTTTAATAGAGTTGTCCTCTCCTTTTCTTCGATGGTTTATAACCCTTCCAATGGACGCAAAAGTCGAATCACTGAATGGTTGCAATTCCGTTGATTTATCTTTTATATAAAATTTATTTAAATTAATTGCGGTACTAATTAGTCGACATTTTGTAGAGTCGGTATCACAAGTCTGTTGTGGATCAGGTCTTGAAGTAATCTTATCGGTAGTTAATTGCAATTTTGGAATCGGAGGCTTAGTCTGAACTACTCTTTTGGAGGTGAGTTCGATATTTGACAAATCAGTCATAACTTCTTTTTGTTGAACTTTTTTAGTTGGGTTTGAATGCGTTGACTCGAACTGATTGGCCAAATGAATGACAAGTCCTGAACTATTGCTTAGTTTAAGTGCGTCCCCAAATGTTGTTGACTGTGATTGAGGAAAGGCCTCGAAATCAATGATCCTATCCTTAACTATCGAGACCCGTGGACTCTTAAGACCTCTTTTATTGTCAGAATCGGAATTATTGTTGAGATTTGTTTCAATGTTTTTCATGGCCTCAACGATGTTATAACAGGACGGGTCGGTTCCAAAACGTTGTCTGCCATTGTTTCTCCTATTCTTAACGTCTCTTATGTGAGTTTTTTCTGTCTTAAATGTTTGATTAAAAATCGAATCTTCGGGTGACCACGACTTTGGTCTTTCCACAGACCCGGGAATCGCCAAAAAATATTCGGAATTCGAGTTCTCTTTATCTGAATCATTGTTTTCATTGATTTGTTTGTTTAGTCGATTCTTGTTATTCGCAAACTCTTCGTTATTCCTCCGTTTAATGTGAATCTCTTTGGAACCTAAATTTGTTTCTGATTTTGATCGCCAGAGACTGTTATGCCTTTGTTTACTGGCGTCGAGTATTCCCTCATAAATCTCCAGTTGTTTAAGAAACCCAGAGTTGGGTCGAATGCAATTACGTTTGTTTTTAACGTATTCGAGCGCCTCCTCTAACTTCCAACCCGTCTCTTTCATAACAAACGCCAAAACCACTGAAGCAGATCTAGAAATGCCTTTCTTGCAGTGGACCAACACCTTAGAGCCCTCGTCCCTATCCATTAGAAAGCAATTAAACATCAATAAAACAAACGGATAGCAATGCATACCTGGCTTTGCGTATGTATTTGAAGGTATTGTCCCAATATTTCAACATTTCAGTGGAATCGTCGTCATATACTCTGATATTGTAATAGTCGAAGAGTCCGGGAAAGAAGTTATCGATTTCTCGCGTCACGTTCAGGATTTTGCCCACACTTCACAACAATTTAATGAATCATTTTTTCAACAAAATCTAAACTAATAAATACCCCTTTCCTTTAAGCTCTTCATAGTTGGAAGCATTCCATTCGGAACCTAAATATAAATAATCAAATATTTGTGAGGACTCATCCATTTGACCCAATATTCGGATCATTTCTTCGTCAACGAAAGACTTAAAAGAACTCAAATCTTTTTCTAACTCTTCTTCTAATTTGGTTCGAATCTAAATGAATAAACGATTAAATCACATAAAAAAGAATTAGAAGGACTGACATATTTAGAGGTGACTTCATCCAGATTTTCACACATCATAACTGCTTTAAGTTTGGCACGAATTAGTTGTTCGGTTGCCAACTGTTCGGGGGGTCTGACCAAACAAACATACATTTAGGCTCATATTTCCAACACAAGTCAACTTACTTTGTCTTGAGATCAGGAGAGGAAGGCCTTCTTTTGATCAGATCATCCATTGCATGCCATTCATTATATGAGGAGCGCTCAAAACTTATTTTCTGCTCATAATATTCGACCCAAGAATGAGAAGAACCGCCAGAGAAATAGTTATTTTGTCGAGACTTAGCACTGGCCTTGTGAAGGGACTGGAGAGCGGACCTACAGTCACATGAATTCACATTAATTGAGAATTCAAATTAGTTATCAGGAAAGAAATACCACATCGCCTGAACTGACACGGGTTTGAAAATGTGATGCCTTTCATACGATGTAATACTGAAACCTCTGTAAACATGAAAACAATTTTAAACTAATATTAAATTTAAATGAAGAAATTGATTCAAATTAAAAGTCAATACCCGTCGCCGTCGAGAGTGACGCGTGTGTCGGCCCAAACGGGTAAAACCAATCCAATGGTGGCCTCATTATTGTAATCAATTCCTAGAAGACAACTCTCTTCGTGTGTTTGTGAGGTGTGGTTAACGATAATTAAATAACGCATTCGATTCGCATAAATACTCTCCAGTTTTACGGCCTTTCAGTCAAAATATTTAATAATTGAAACCATTTTGAAGACAACGAAAGAAAATTGAATACCATTTTGAGTGTGTCTTCGGGTCGTAACAAATGAAACATTGATTGCAAGTGTTTCTGAATGTCATTCGTCGAGGAGTTCTTTGAAAGGCTTTTATAGGCATGAATGCAGTCCTCGTGCGGTAATATAATGGCCGCTCCTCTCACCGCAAAATAGCACTCATTCACACTGAAGACAACCAATCAGTAAATCAAAGCACACAATTAGTCGATCAAAACTAAACAAACCTATTCTGTGAATCCAATGAATCTCTGGAATCGTCTAAAGAGTGTTTCGAGTCATCATTTGTTTCGGACTAATCGACGTTTAAGTGGTTTAAAACAATTTAATTAAAAGTCGTTTTGACAATTGAAACAAAATATCAACAAATACCTGATCAACAAATTCAGACACATTTTGATTGATGGAAGTGGTTCTCTGTATTGTTATTAATGCCATTTAATTGATATCTTAAACATCAATCAAATTAGTCGACAATTAAATAAAATGACAATTTAAAGGTATTGTCGACTAAATATTTCAAACAAACATCATTAGAGACACTTAAAGGTAATTGACTTAAGATAACAAACAAATGTTATATTAAAAGACAACAAAAATCAGTTAAACTTCATTTTCAGCGATTAAACGACTAAACAAATCAAATAAAAATTTGATTCAATTTAAATGATTTGATTGTTTTGTTGACTCTTTTGAGAGCTAAACATTAAACGATACAATCGATAATCGAAAGCATAGGATATCGACGACAAGACATTGAGAGCTCTGCTAAACATCGATACCTATGTTTGGAAATCGAGACAAATAGTGGACAAACAACTGATTCAATACGTCATTCAAATCCAATTCATTGCACTCTTGAGTCGACTCCTCATTCAATTCAATGCAATGTAAGTCTATTAAAGTTATAAACCATTTGTGGGAACATTGGTTAACGTTGTGACGCAAAGCATCCAACATATTATATAACAAATGGTTCGCAAGTTTATTCCTTACTATAATAGTTAGGATGAGAGTCATTGGCACTGACTTTAACACTGACTCTAACACTGTTATAAACACGCTTTGAATAGCCGTTCGTTCACTTATTTATTGCACACTTTTATGTCTTTTATGTAAACTTTTTATTCTTTCAAAACTGACATTAATTACAAAATCCTTTTCTTTATTTTTAAGACTTCTTTTATATTTTAAATAATTGGAATTCAAAGGGAAGACATTCAGATATCAATTTTTTTACTCTTACAATGTCAAATTCTGTAATTAAAATGAAACGGTAACTGTCATCATAATCTTCAACATGAATATTAACTTTTTAGAAAAAGTACTGATCCTAATTGAAAATTGAAATTCTTTATTTTATAGTTCTTGTTAAAATTCTTGTTGATATATATCTCGAAAGTACTTTATAGCCCTTTCCCTGATTACAAATATATATGTCGCTTAACCACCTCCGCCCATCCCAAGTTTGGAAAAATTAGTTTCTAATGTTGTTTACTTTGAAACCATCAGTGAAACATTGCCAATGTTACATTGGTTAACATTAGGAGGAAAGCAATGAATTCTGGCATGGCTTTTCCTATTCAATATTATAATAGCATTGCCCATTTTATTTTCAGTGCAGAATTATACATTGTTTGACTAAAAGTAGTTTCTCATATTTTTAATAATGAGTGGTTCCTAAAACAAAGATAAATACCAAGATTAACCAAGGTATATGAAGTTTCTGTTTGTGTGGATTGTGTGGAGTCCACTGTTGACTAATTGTCAGACTTCCAAACTTCTTTTCTAATTGAACTGAAACTTGAGAAATTGCTCCTAGTTCTTCCATCACTTCAATATTAATTTTTAGTTGAAATCGTCACCAAAATAGAAGACAACTTAAACTAAAATTGCAAATTTGCAAGATGATGTGCTATTCGTGCCAGACCTTCTCGTTGTTCTAGTATTCTTGTTGAAAAAGTACTTGATTCAATTTTGTCAAATTTAGGGTCACCTCATTTTTCACTCTTAAAGTTGCCAGTTTAAGTATGAATACTTATCTTACCATAATGTTATGTTGATAGAAATTCTATAAATTGTATTGAGCAAGGTAATGTGAATAAAACGAATTTTAATAGAAACGATAATTTATTAAAATTAAAGCATAAAAATACAAAAATAGCTGCCTTTTAGTGAAATTCACTATAATTAGAGCCAATAAACGTATAGCTCTTAAAACCAGATCCAATCGATTGTTTGCCATTCGATATCATCTTTAGCTGCCTTAAGAACATAAGAACTAGTTTTGTATAAAATGACAAAAAATAGTTTATGATATGAATGGCAAACAAACAAATCACAAAACAGTTTCGAATCACAAACCGGTATTTGTTTTGAGTTAAATATCGAAATATTTATGAAAAGAGTAGAGAATGTAAAGAATTGGTCCCGAATTCGACCACTTTTCGGGTATACCTTCTATGCGTAAAACATAAAGTGAGGATTTGTTGAAAGTGAGCGTTGAATGCAATGAAATTTTGGCACTTCGGCCACACAACACGTTTACCCGAAAAGTGGTCAAAACCTGACTTTCAAAAGACCTTTATTACCATTAAATAGTTAATTATGAGTTCGATAACCAGAACCGGGATTTTCTCTTATTTTTAATGAATTCGAGTTCTCAGTCAATGAAATGTTTGCGAATTTTTGGTAATGAATGAAATGATTGACAAATGAAATGACATTAAATTAATTGAGTGAACACTTCATAAATTAGGCTTTGATTCAGACTTAGATCACAATCTAATCGCTTATATGAGACCTTATTTGTCACATATTATGAGATGTCGGATAATAATCTGGTGTTGGCTCCGCTATAGGTTCTGGCGTTGTGTATAAGGGATTAGGAAAATCTGGCGGGTGAGGCAGTGGACCCGCTCGCTTTGGTTTGCGCCGGTACGCCATCAGCCAACATGATATGGCCACCGCAACAGCCACCAGTGCTAACAGTGTTGTTATTATCATTGAAATAATTAAACCTAATTTTGGAAGACAGACGTGTTCTATGTCTTCCACTTTGGGGCCGCTCTGTATGGGCAGAGAGGGCTGAGGATCCCGTTTCTCAAATGTCAGAATTGCATTCGACTGAACCATTATTTCTTCGCGAAGAGCGCCCTCTTTGAAGGCATCGGTTAATACGAGATCCTCGTCACTAATTTGTCTTTTACGTCGTCCATAAGCGTCAACCCCTTCGCAATTGACGGGCGGACACGACCCGAAACAAACTCTAATATTACACTGGAATCTCAAGTTATTACTCGACGGGAATTTAAAAGCGTTGAATCGGGCCATCAATGACTTCCGGTGCGGATCGTATTCCCAATTTCCAAAGATACTGGGGTCAGTTGCACAGCCATTGGCATCAGTCACTTCATATTGGAATTCTCCGTCGTCTTCCATTGTCTTTGCGACACAACTTCGAGCGAAACCGCCATAAATGAAATCGGGCTGAACGTCAACTTTCAAAAGTAAGTCGTCCCCAATCTCTGCGCTATTGATTTCTCTGCCCTCAAGAGTGCAGATCGACATAATACAAGTCGGTGGCGGACCAGTGTTGGCGATAGTGCCCGATGTCGTAATCATACTAACATTAAAGCCCAGGGTTATGGTCTTTTCGCCGGTGTTGTAAACACATTTGATGTGATAGGCTCTCGCTCTGAATGTCACCAGTTTTGGATGTTTTTGGATTATCAATACAAACGATGCCTCTCCGTCCACATGGATGAGACCACAGTGACCGAACAGCACTTTGAAGTCAACTGAGTCTCCTTCACCACTGGTCACCATTCTTCTGCATTGAGGGTCTTGACTGTGACCCTTCACATATATAATGCCATCGAATCGATCCAATTGGACGGACACTTGAACGCCGTCCGCCAAACACATGACTAAATTTTAAAAATTGTTTAAAACTGCTTTTACTTCGAAAAATGTTCAAAACATACCCAATATCTCTGAGGGCGGGGGTATTGTACGCGATTCCACTGGAATTTCAGGCTCTATATAACAACCAACGTTCTTATCATAAGCATCTCCAATTCGGCCCTTAGGACAGGTGCAAATGGCCTTGTGATCTCGAGCCGTACATTCAGAATGGGGACCACAGATGTAACAAGGACCTATTATTTGAGATAATTATTAACTGAATGATGAGATAATTGTTGAATAAGACTTACTTATGCACTGTTTTGAGCCTAAATCACATTCTCTATCATTAGCGCAGTCCTCAACAGCTCGACAGCCATCAATATCTTTGCATCCCTTGACATACGGATCTCCAATTGTATCGACAGGACAGCTACACTCATATCCTCCAGGTTTATTGTTACAAATAGCTCCGGAGCCACAAGTCACGTGTTGGCACTCGTTCAAGTCTATGCATTCCCCGCTCGGATGCAACTCATAGCCATGAGGACAGACACAAAAACCACTGGCGCTTCCAGTGTAAACACATTCTTCGTTAAGTGGGCAGGGATTAGTTGTGGTGCAGTTCTCAGTTTTTATGAAACAGTAGTCGTTTTCGCGGAAGAAATTTTGTGGACAGCCGCAGGTATTACTGTCTAAACAAATGAGATTTCCGGGACAGTGATAATCAATACCACAAACTATTTTCTTGAAACATAATTTGAATGGATTGCCCTCATGACCCGGTGGACAATAACAATCCGACTGATGGTTCTCTGTTCGGCAAATTGCGTTTTGACCGCATCTATATTCCAGATGTCCTCTCATTGCACAGGGATCTGTAAAGTTTTATCATGTTATAGTTAATAAGTTTGAATGGCAAGTTTGTAAGTAGACTTACCATTACACTCTCCAGTATTAACATCACATTTCTTTGTAAGGGCACAGTCCGAGTCCGCTCGACAGCCTCTAAGAGGCGGTGGAATCAATCGACAGCCATCTCTGTATGGGTTGCCTTCATATAAATTCAAACATTTGCATTCATAAGAGCCCGGGAGGTTAACACACGTGGCGTTCTTCGAACAAACAATTCTCGGCTCTTCTATACATTCATTTATATCTAAACAATAGATTTATTGTATGTTAGAATCAATTAATTTTACTTCGTTTCAATCGACAATACCTTCGCAAAGACCATCGAGAGTGAGTCGGAAACCTCGCGGACAAACACAGAATCCTCCCGTTCCGCTGAATATACACTCCTGGTTTGCAAGACAAGGGTTGGTAGTCGTGCACTTCTGGCTTCTCTCTGATATTTAATGTTATGTTAGAAAAAATCAATGTCACAAACTAATGTCAGAATAAGAATGACTCACTCGAGCAATAGTCCAATTGGCGTTCATAATCTTGAGGACAACCACATTTGTTGTCCAGACAAACCAGGTTACCGGGGCAATTTCCATCAGAAACACATTCCACAGGTTTCCGGCAGATTTCATAAGGATTACCAAAATAGAGTGGTTTGCATTTGCATTCCTTCCTATGATTCACGACCGCACAGATAGCGTTCTGACCGCACTCATAGTCTTTAAGACACGGACCTAATAATGCGTTTAAAGCAGTCAATTATTGGAGCCCTTAACCGATTAAAATTAGGACTCACTCATGCATTTGAACTCAACACAAGCCTTGTCCTCGTGACAATCAGAATCATGAAGGCATTCCTGTCGGGGCTGTTCAGCTAATCAACCAAATAAATAATCATGATTATTATAAATATCCCGAAGAAAATGTGACATATTCATACCGAAGCAACCCTCTCCATGTGGATCCCCTGAGCTACTGGGAGGACAGGAACATTTATAACTGCCGGCAGTATTGACGCACATGGCTCCAGGACCACAGGGAAAGGTCTGCTGATCGCATTCGTTTATATCACGGCAGAAACCATCAGATGTCAGAACGAAACCGCGCGGACATACGCAAAATCCCGTGGGGCCAAGTCCACCACTATATACGCACTCTTGGTTTTGTGGACAGGGAGTGTTTGTCGAACAGTTGACGCTCGTCACTAAACATATTCATAAATTGTAACCACTTTTCAATTAAAAACTAGTCTTTGATTCTTACGAATGCAAAAAGAGGCCAATTGCTGGAAAGGTTTGGGACAGCCACAGAAGTCACCCAAACACATCAAATTTCCAGGACAGTCAGCAAAACTTGAACACGAATCACCTTTGAAAGAATATCTCGTTATTTTCAAATAGATAATTCAAGGTTTTAACTAAAACTTACGAATAGAACATTCAACAAAAGGGTTTCCTCGGTGTCCCACAGGACATACACATTCTGCCTTCGAATTGACTGCTTTACAAATGGCTCCTTTACCACAAACTCCGGGTCGCGAACAAACATCTAATAATAAAAATTGTATGATGATAGTTGATATAACATTATATGAGTAGACTTACCATAGCATTCCTGAGTAACGGGATTACACTTTTGTTCGTTTTTGCAGTCAGAATCTTGGAAACAGACTGGGTGGGGAGATCTACAACCCGTTGCTCCATAAGCATCACCCACCAGAGTCATTGGACAAGAACATTTAAACCAGCCTGGTAAGTTAGTGCAGCTAGCACCCGGTCCACAGGGAACTCTTTCCTTCAGACATTCATTGATATCTTTACATTCCTGATTGGCGCAGACATAACCGTTTCCACAATCCTTATCCACTTCACATTCAACCGACACTTTAGTGCACTGTCGTAAGGGATCTCCAGTATACCCGGGCAAACAGGAACATTGAGCCTCATGACGTTCAGCCCTACAAATTGTGTTGACTCCACACATGCCTCCAATACTGCACGGGCTCTGACAGAAGCCGTTGACACACGCCTTATCAAAAGGACAGTTGTTATGCATTCTACAGCCGACAATACATTTCTGTTTCAAACAAATCCTTTCGAGACCGCAGTCGTCGTCATTTCTGCACTCCGGAGGAATTTCTGTCGTTTCAAAGCAGTTGTTAACAAATTATAGACCAATTAAAGTAATAAATAATACAAACCTCGACATTCGACATCGGGATCACCTCTGAAGCCACTGGGACAGCTACAGATGGCCACATGATTAGAAGCCGAGCAAATGGCTTCTTTACCACAGGCGCCGCTATGACTGCAAGGGTTAGTACACTTGGATTTGATACACGCCTTATCCGTTGGACAATGAATTGAAGTCCGACAGCCGTCTGTTTATTAAAGTAAATATTAAAACATATATTCAATAGTTATGGCTAGAGGTCAGGACAGGACGGGTCACTTACAAACACAGCGTTGGTTCTGACAGATGTGTTCGAGTGGACATTGAGGATCAGACGTGCATTCGGGTGGCGGTAGTATTCTTTCGCACAATACTTTGGGATCTCCAGTGAAGTCGGGATTACAGGTGCAAATGCGGTCGTGATTAAGGGGTTTGCAAATTGCGTTCAAACCACAGGCGCCGAACAAATTACACGGGTTCTGACAATTCTTGTTAATACACGACTCTTCAAATCTACAGTTAGCGTCATTACGACAGCCCTCTATTCAAGTGTCAACAAATATTTCAATTAAAACCCCAAAAAAATAAGGATTTGATTGAAAGGACGTACCGATACATCTGTTAGTCTCACAGATTTTGCCAAGAGCACAGGAGGCGTCCTGTTCGCAGTAGTCGTCCGGAACTTTAAAACATTTAAATTTAATTAATACTTATAAGAACTCAATAAAAAGAGTGATTTTCATACTCGGCTCGCATTTGACAAATGGATTTCCCCTAAAGTTAGGGATGCATTCACAGCGTGGTCTATGATTGAAGGGCTGGCAGTTGGCATTTCCTCCACAACTATCGGGAAGTAGGCAAGGATTTTGGCAGATTCCATTAATGCAGGCGCGGTCTTCGTGACAATTGTTGTCGCGACGACATCCAGACATACACTGAGTATTCTCACAGATCTGACCCAAAATACATTCGCTATCTTTAAGACATTGTGGCGGAGCTTCGGTACACACGACGTTAGGATTGCCTTTAAGACCAGGTGGACAGGAGCACATGGATGTGTGATTGAATGGCTTACATATTGCATTACGTCCGCAGACACCAAATAGACTGCACGGGTTCTGACAAATTCCGTTAAGACAGGACTCTTCGAGACCACAGCCCTGACTGTCGCGACAGCCAATAATACACCGGGAATTCTCACAAACCAATCGATTTCCACAATCGCTGTCACGAATACATTCTCTAACATCTTGAAGGGGACGGCATTCGACATGTGGATCGCCGATGAAACCAGAATGACACGAGCAAACAGGTCTGTGTGCATTTGGTGAACAGTCAGCGTTGATTCCACAGGCATTCGGGTATTCACATGGATTTCTACACATTCGGTTAAAACAGGTTTGGTCAGGAGTGCAGTGATCATCATTACGACAGCCCTCAATACAGGTTCCAGATTCACAAATATATCCAAAACTGCACTCGGGGTCAGCCGCACAGCCGAGCAATTGATGTGAATCTTCTCGTTCACAAACGGCAAACGCATCTCCTGTGAACTCTGGGGGACAACTGCACACCGCTCTATGATTTTCAGATTGACAGAACGCATGGCGACCACACGCTCCGAATACGCTGCACGGGTCTTGACAGCGCTGATTTATGCAGGCCATTGTATAAGAACAGGTGTCATCTGTACGACAGGCATCAATACATTTTCCGTTCTCACATATTTGTCCGGTTCCACAGTCGGCGTCGTGTAGGCAAACGGGGATTATGACAGGTGTACATTGAATATTGGCGTCACCAGTGAATCCTGATGGACAGGAACATCGCGGCCGGTGACCAACTGTAGCGCACTGAGCATTTACTCCACAGGAATCGGGATAATCGCAAGGATTAAGACATTGTCGGTGAAAGCAGGCGCTGTCCTGCAAACAGTTGTCATCGAATCGACAGCCAATGATACAGACATTTTGTTCGCACAAATGACCCAAATGGCAGTCTTTATCGCTATTACATTGAATTGTCGGCAATTTTGTGATTGCTTTGCAATAATCGTATGGATTTCCCTCAAACCCTAATGGACACCGACATTGCGGCCGATGTAGAACTGGCTGACAATTTGCATTCTGGCCACAAGGTGTCTGAACAGTGCATGGATTTGTACATTTGCTGTTATAGCAAGCTCTATCAAAAGTACAGTCCGAGTCGCGTCTGCATCCAGTGAGGCAGGTGCCGTCATCACATATTTCTCCCGGATTACACGCAGTATCGCTATAGCATTGCTTTTGTATTGAAACGCAATAGTGATGTTCGCAAACTTTTCCGGGTCCACAATGGCTGTCTTCTTCACACTCGTACTCAATGCTGGGTTTCTTTTCAACACAATGAACTTTAGCGTCGCCCTGGAAGTTTGGAGGGCACGAGCACTCAGCCTTATGGTTTATTCCTCTGCAAAGAGAGTTGAAACCACAAGAGGTTTGTAGAGAACAGGGATCACTGCAACGCCTGTTAATGCAAGCTTTGTCGAAGGCGCAATTTATGTCAGCCCGACATCCCATTATACACCGATTAGTCACACATATCTTAGAAGAGCCGCAATCAGTGTCGGCATAACATTCTTCTTGTTGTACTTGACATGAAATACTAGGGTCTCCGGTAAAACTCTCAGGGCATCGACAAACTCCCTCATGGTTGATTGCAATACACAAAGAGTTGGTGCCACAAATCTTAATTGAACATGGATTTTTACATGACTTATTAATACAGCCTTTTGTGAAATCGCAGTCACTATTACTTCGACAGCCGTCAAC
Source organism: Oribatida sp. (assembly GCA_034697865.1). Taxonomy (NCBI): domain Eukaryota; kingdom Metazoa; phylum Arthropoda; class Arachnida; order Sarcoptiformes; species Oribatida sp. Next base: position 13,446 of record JAQGAR010000526.1, read on the forward strand.
ACAACGACTATTTTCACAAATCTCAGAGGAACGGCACTCATTATCAGAGACACAGCCCGATATGATAGCACATTTGCCTGATTGACAAACATAACTGACTGGACAGTCTTCATTCTTGCGACAAGTGGGTAGTTCTAAACATTGAGCTTCTGGGTTGCCAGTATAGTTGGGCGGGCAGGTACACTTCGACCGGTGATTGAATGGAACACATTCTGCGTTTACTCCACACGAGCCCCTGAAGCTACAGGGGTTCTGACATTGTTGTGAAGAACATGTCATATCAAGGGCACAGTCTTCTTCCCGACGACAGCCGGCAAAGCATTTTCCTTTAACGCATATGTGTCCAATCGTACAGTCCTTATCAGCCGCGCACTCAAATCTCGTAATACATTGTCTATGAATACAGAACTTATCTACAGAGCAGTCGGAATCAGCCTTACAGGAAACGGCTTCTTGTATGGGAAGAGTGCATCTAATGGTAGGATTGCCTTCAAAGGGCGACGCACACGAGCAAACAGGTTGATGACCCTTAGGCTTACAGAAAGCATTCTCACCACAAACTCCACTAAACATACAGGGATTAGTACATTGAAGGCTTATACAACTATTGTCGTCAGCACAGCCTGCATCAGATCTGCATCCATTTATGCACTTGTAGCTTTGACAGATTTTTCCAGTACCGGCTCCACAATCGACATCCACTACGCAATCCATTCGACGACATTCTATTCTTGGGTTACCCGTAAATCTTGTTGGACAGGAACAGAATGGTTGGTGATTGACACCATTACATATAGCTTCGTTTCCACAGGCAGTAGGACTGGAGCATACATTTAGACATTTTCGGTTAATACATGATTCATGATTGAGACAATCGGAGTCTGATCTGCAGCCCGTATTACATCGGCCG
>JAQGAR010000527.1:0-14332 GCA_034697865.1 Oribatida sp.
ATTGTTTATGTTTTGATTGAGTGGTCGACAGAAGTGCCGCCTATTGTCTGACAATTGCCTCACTCTTTAGATGACATCGTTTTATGTAAACATTGACTAAAAAGAGTGAAAATCAAGTTTTGGTTTAAATCGGAAGTGATTTCAATTTAATTAAATTTTCACTGAAATAAGTCAATCGATTAAAACATTCGTTAATTTATTTGAAATAACTTTCAAATTGAGACTAATTTTTAGTTTTTGATGAAAAGTATTTCCGATCCAAAAAATTATTTTTCAGAACCTTTTTTTGTTAAGAATTTAAGTCCGAAATCAAATATAATTACTTAAGACTCTATATATGAACTAATTGGTGATTTAAAGATGTATTGCCTCCAATGGTTGATTCCAGTGCTTCTGATACCGAAGCCAACAAACGCTACACTTCTTCAGAATCACGTGATGTTTGTGGTGTTGTATTTGATCGGATATGTGTTGGAGCGGAAGCCCTGTACCATCTGTTCCCTGGTGTTTGCAGTGGCCGTCTTCTTGTTATGCTTCAGTGGTTTCGGTAATTGTATCTTCTCTTTGATTGTCTCAAATTGTGATTCCAATGACTCGATTTCCACAAAATGTAACTGAAGTTTACCACAGATTGGATCGGATTTTTTCAGTGATTTAAATAAAATTTACAGTAAATTAATGTTTTATTTCTTGTTTTTAAACCGAAATATATTTTTGAACGAAAGGATTGTATTTAAGACTAAAACCAATGGTTTTATTGATTTCTATGCAATAATTCGCCAAAATATGTGTCGGAAATAATAATCAATAATTTGTTTCAAAAACAATTATTTTAAATCTAAACTCAATTATTATTAAACTAATTATTTGTTAAACTATTGATTTGAGTAAAATTTAATGCAATCTTAAAGCATATCAATTGAATTGCAATTCAGTCTAACATTTGTTTAAACATTTATAACAACAGAATATTCTGTGATATGTTTTCAGACAATTCATGTATTTATAAAATTATTTAATTATTTGAATAAAATATTGGAACCAATTCTTTGATAATAAGGAACCTTAAAAATAATAATTAATACTATCAGTGACAACAGCACAAGTATAATCAATGGTTTTCAGCAAAAAATCTTATTGAAATCAGTGCAAAAATAAACATCTTTCACGTCTAACATAAGCACTAACCTTGATTATTTTCCAATATAAATCCTTTCTTTAAGTATATTTTATGTTACAATTGAATTTCAAAATGGTTGAGGAGAACCAAAAATTAATCTCTTATTTAATTTAAATAATTGCAATCAAATGTGGTACCAATCATTTGGTACCTAGGTCACATCTTTCTTTTACTAATATATTTGGAAAGCCTTCGCTCTAATGGGGGTTAAGACTCTGCCTTTAAATAAGATTAAAGCCCTCCTCAGTCAGTACTGACTCCAAAGATTTTAAACTTTTATGCAAATCATGTAATTCTTTATTTAAAAGTTTTAATTAAAATGTTTTTTGGTTTTAAACAAACCTTTTTATTGTTTATAATCTGAAAAATGTATGAGAATTAGAATCTATTGAATCGGTGACTAATTTATGTTTAACTCAATTGACATTTAAATAACATTTAGTCGAAAATTTGAATTAATGAAAACAAAAATAATTGGAGGTTTCGGTCATTCTTTTGCGTCTGCGATACCGCCTACGGTTATTGCAAATGTGGCCTCACTTTCGGGTAAATCTGGACTGTCGTAAATTTTGACTACTCGCGTCTCATTCCTTCCCTTTCTAAGAGATAAGCGTACAGTGGATGCGTGCGCCAGAATGTGGCCACCGATTGGTTTCTTGGGGTCGGCTTGGAATGACATGGTCGCACCTGTAACACACACATAACACTTATAATTGAGTGGCAAATAAAGAGAGATATGAGACCGGGATCTGCAGTCATTTGATTGGTTATAAAGACCGCGACATTATATTCTTCGCTTATTTTCTGTATTTTGGCCAAAAGTTGAGCTAATTTTTGCTGTCTTTCGGAGAGCTCTCCTCTTCCGGAATAGTCTACTCTAAAGAGAGCCATAATCGAGTCGATTATCAATAGTTTGAACTGACCCGGACTCGAATGGAAGAGACCGGCCACTGCGTCTAATGGGCACAACCGTTAATAAGCGTCAAATTGAGTTAATTAAATAGATTACCCATTAGTTCGAACTGATGTTCACTGGTGTTGGCCCTCACGTAAAACACATTATTAAGAGCTAAGTCTTCATCCAAATCAAAGCGCGCAGCGATTTGTCTGAAAAACAATTTTGTGTAAAAATCGATTAAATCATTTTAAGTCCAAACTTGAGTCTTTCCGGACGGAACGTATGTTCGGTGTCCATAAATAAAGCCTTTCCTCCGGGATAGTGGCCTTTCGGCAGTTGACACGTGACTGAAGACAAAAGTTATTAAACAGAAGTTTAATCAAACGACTGATGACTTACTGCAAAGAGTGTGCGATATTTGAGTCTTTCCGCATCGGAACTCTCCGAAAGCCTCTGTTATGGCCATACTCTCCATTCCTCCGCCCAATAGTTTGCTATAAGTTTTGAGAAAATATAATAAATCAAATAAAAGATAATAAGCGAACAGTGAGAACAGACTCGAACTCTTCAGAACCGGTACTAATTTTGAAGATATTCTTCCGTTGGACGGACACCTCATTGGCCGTCAAAAATGGTGTTTCCTTTTGAGACAACTTCTTCGCGACTTCTTTGATTTTGTCGATCTTCGCTTCACTGAGACCTTTGATTGCGACCAACCGTTTGGTTAGAGTCATCTGAAGTCCTTTTATGGTACAAATGCCGGCGCTCTTCAACTTCTTGACATCGGCCGCATTCTTACCAAACAAAGAGTCAGTGGATTCACATTTGAGATAATGATTGGACTCACAATTCCACAGTTTGAGAGCTGATCGATGTCCTGAAAGAACGACTCCTAATAACACAAATCAAAAGTTAATCAAAAGCTGTGCTAATCGTGAGCTCACCTCATCATCGGTGCCACTGCTGTCCAATTGTTGCTCACAAGACATTTCTTAGCTTAAGATTTCTTCAGAATTTCAATTATATTAAAGTATTTTCTCTTTGATTAACAAAAATTGGAATTAATTTAAATTTGATTTCTTCTAAACTTTTTGAGACTCCGTTCTATTGGCTGTTATTCGACGCATGCGTTTCAGTAGTGTTTTCATTAAACATATGTTTTGTTGTCATTTAAACTCTTTTTACGTATTTTTGGTTAAAATCTCTTTAAAATCATGTCTTCAAATGAGTGCCAAAAATGTTTTAAACTCAATGATTTAATCAATGAACAAAAATCTAAAATTAATTTAATTGAAAGTCGTTTCAATGATTTAGTGAACGTCTATAAGAAAGTGTGTGTCGAAAGAGACCACTTATTGGTGATCAGCTCTTCAACTGTTTTGCCATTAAATGATTCTCACGAACAACAAAAGCGTATAATTAGTTTGGAGGCGAGAGTCGCAGAAATGTCGTCCATTTGTGGCGTTTATGAGTCGCAAAAAATTAAGGACCAAAACTTGATCCAAGAATTGACTCAAAAATACGAACAAATGGCCACCGATTTGGCGAACAATCAAAAGTTTCTTCAAAAAACTACTCAACAAATATCTAAACCCGAAAAGAAGTTGAAATCACGAGGAGTTCAAACCGAAGAATCAATTGAGTGGACAAATGATGAGATCAATGATAAGACTGAAGATATTGTAACCGAACCACAAATCATTTGTAGAGATATTGAGACGCAAACAGAGTTTGTCTTCGAATCGGATGTGTTTAATGTAAATAATCGTAAGAAATGTGAATTAGCAGTGGTTTTGCCCACAATTTCCGAACCGCAACTACAAACGGATAACGATTCCGAAGAAGAAGAGCCCAGACATAGTCCAACTCCTTCTCAAAATTCAGACAATTACCCTGTTTTTGCTTCAGATGAAAGACAAGTTCAACAAAATGAGGAACACACATATTCTGCTCCCAATCCAAGTGGAGTTTCCTTATTCTACGCCAACGAATTGGCCCGAAAAGAGATTGATTTGGCGGAGTCCAGACTTCAGGCGCGGGAATTTGACTGCGCTCTCAGAGAACTCAAATGGAAATACAATACCGAGAAATATAGGTATAACTATTGCGAACGGTATTTCTGAAGTTCCGTCAGTTTTGACGTTTGTTTTCTCTTAAATCTAGACTTCAGTCGCGAATCAATGAATTGGAGAAAAACTTTTCTCAAATCAATTGTTATCAACCGATGAATCAGTTGAATATTACTTATATTCGCAATGTTTTGATTAAATTACTAAATACTAAAGATAAACAACAAAAACAATTTATGATTAACGCAATTCTGACCGCTTTAGAGTCAACGGACCGCAAACCGAAGTGATATTCTTATTCATATCAAATCTATTTTTTCAGTTTTTCACTCTTTAGACAAAATATTTATTTAAAACTTTATTTTTAATAATATTTTTGTTATTTCATTCATTTATTTCCGAATTGAACTTAAAAATCAAAGAACTTGATCCAATATTTACTTGTGGTCAAAGCTGACAACCCCTGAGTTTTCATCACAAATACCCTAATCTTTTAAAACAAAATCATTTAAAACTTTTATTATAAAAGTCTGAATTTTACAAAAATTTTGTTATTTATTTGAATATAAAATAATGATTAAAATATAAAAGCATTTAATCGAAGCAAATGAAGATCTAATCTATTGGAACAAAAATCTGGAGTGTTGTCCAAAGTTAGTCTGAATCGTCTCTCTTCCCATATTTGCTTTATAAGTTACAACGAAGAGCTGGTCCTCTGTCTTTCTTTTGCTGTAATGGGTGTCATCGATGGTGATGGCAGCCTTTCCCGTAGATTTGAAGAAGTTTCTAACCTGGTCATTGAAAGATTTCATGTCTTTGCTTTGATTATCAATTCTTTTGATTATTAATTCCATGAGATAATTGTCAGTAAAAGAATTGATTCTTTTGATTTCATCCATACTTTTGCTCAGAAAGTGGTCCAAATTTTTTTCCACAAATTTCTCGACAGTTTTAGCGAATAAATCCATTCCATAGATAGCGAAGAATCTCCAGAACTCTTCGAATGTCTCCAAATTAATCATTGGAATCAAGTATTCCTCGACGCAAAACATTAGTCTTTTGAGTTGATATTTATGTCCACATTTGTAGACTTCAATTGCCATCAAATAATCGCATTCGCCGTCAAATACCAATTGATCGCAATATATGTAACGAATCATTATTTTAAAGGCCTCTGCGTTGAGGTCATCCACAATCACTTTTGCGTCTTTTGATTCTCGAAAATCTCCCGAAAACATCGCCCGAAAGACTCTACTCTTGTGAGACAACAGCGCTTTAATCACAGGAATCCTTTGGCCGTCGACTATGAAAACTACATCACTGTTTGACTCATCCATAAAGTAATCCATTTCTGGGTAAACACTTTCATTATTTTCTGACTAAAATTATTAATAAATTAAAGAAATTATTAAATAATAAGTTTTTATTACCATTTCTTTGCATAACAATTATTTAAATTCAGTCAAAACTGAAGAGCAGTCGAAACAAACACTTCTGAGGATAGAATTTGAATAAGTTTAGAGAATACAGAACTGACTTTTAAGAATGAGCCAGTCAACTTATCAACTCTTACATAGAGAGTATAGTGAACCCTCACACTTTTAGTATTTTGAACCGAGAATTTCACTGAAATCGTTGATTCTTTAAACTTATGACATAATAAATGCCTTCTTTACTTCCAAACCAATGTTTTGGGGCTTAACTCAAAATTTTCTTTTAGTTTGTGTTAAGAAAAACTCAATTTCTTACTATTTTTATGGCTTACTTATGACTCAACTGAAGTGCATGACTGAAGTCATTCCTCTCGTTTTCCAAATTCTGTGCCAAATTTAACAGTTATGATTCGCGAGTGAAGGCACACATCAATAAATGACAGACCTGTCAATAAGATCATTTGTCAAAAGAAGATTGTAAATGTTCTTGCTCCTTCACTAATTTTGAATCATAACTTACCAAAAATTTTACAACAAAAATATTAATTTATTTAAATTTAAAGAAAACAAATTTGACTTTAAATCATAATAAATTGGTATTATATCAATATCTGACAGATATTTGTCTGGGTATTGGAAGGGGAGGTCAAACCCCTTGACGTTAAATAATTAGCTTATTTTTAGAAATGGAAAAAATTTATTTTTATTTAAAGATTTATTACAACTTTTCAGAGAAAAGACAATTAAATTAAAAAGAAATGAATTTATGACAACTGATAGGCAGGAAATCGGCTTTTCTTTGGATCCATCAAATCTGAGAGATAATAGACGGTTCCGGCCAATCCTTCAAACAAGGAAAAGGGTCGGTCAGGTGTACGACATCCATGTTCCCCGTAATGACAACACCATTCACCGAATTTGATGGCTCTGTACAGATGTTTTGGCTCATTAGTCAACTGATAGAGTCTGAGGAATGCATATCCATTGCCGGCGGTGCCATGACACAACCCATAACCTAAACATTTCATCCAAATTATCTAATCATTAGTTTAAGTTTGAAAGACTGACCCTTTTTGAGAAGTCCTCTCTTCCAAATGCATTCACAGCAGTCTTTTGCGGCTAAAAGATATTTTTCATCACTGAATGTCTGATACGCCAAACAGAACAAATGGAGAGCACCGGGACATCCGTGACACCAGTGCACTAAAACATCGGACATATCATCCAAACCCGACGGTAAGTTACCCGAACCCAATCGAATCGATAAAATGAAGTCAACCGTTGGTTTAACCAATTTGTTGAGTTCTTGAGGGGTAAGAGAGTCTTTTGCTTCCAGGAGAAGAGCCATAATTCCTAATATTCCATGAGCGGCGCCCACATAAGGGGTTTTATACCAATAGTACATTAGCGGACATTTCTCACTTATTTTGTCCTTTTCAGCTGTTTTCTGACCCGATCTGATAATAGCGTCGACAACAACTCTGATGTCGTTATTATCAATGATTTGATTAGAATTAGGGATCAATTTTCTCACCAAAAGTAAAGAATAGAGAAAACCAGATCTGCCGTAAAGAAGTTCATCCGGTAGTTTAGAGTTTATGTCAGTCGTGAAGACAACCATTGATTTCAAAGAATTCAATAATTTGTTTGACTCGTTTTGATTGCCTTTTAAGTGATGGACAATCGCTCCGATGCTTAAGACTCCGGAATCGCCCAAAACAAAAGAAATGTCATCTCTTCTTAGTCTCAATTTCTTAATTATCGGAACAATAAATGACAAACATTTGTCCAGAAGTTTAGTGTCATTTAAGACATGAGATAAATGAAGGTAAAGGAGTGCAAAACCAGTGCTTCCCGTATAAACGCTGTAATCGTTGACATCAATAGATTTGTTGATATTCTTCTCCAAATAAATCAATAGATTTGTGACGCCTTCAGACAAAAGGGATTTGATTTTGTCATTCAATTGACAGGAATTCGGTTCCAAAACTGAATTTACTGCAGAATAGTCTTCAAAAGGATTATCGAAATATCTTTTTTCAGACATTGTTTACATTTTATTTGTTTTGACATTTGATTCAAATATTAAGTTTTGTCAGAAAAGTCGTCGAAATAATAAAAACCAAAGAAATAGTGATTCGATCGCAAAAGGGATTCAATTGATTGCTCTCTAAGACAACGACTTTTATGAATACAAAACATATGATTAAAATGTGTTTGAATTTCAAATATTTCAAAATTGCTTTTAATTTTATTTAACCATTGAATCAATTGATTACTTTAATTGTTTGCGTCAGTGCTTTAATGAGCTATTCTTCTGTGAAAACTTCTTAACTCTTCAGATATTGAAATCCATTTGAATCAGAATTTTGTTGTTTTCATTGTTTTCAAAGAATTTTGTGAAATGAATAGCGAAGATATTCCCGAAACAAGCGAAGACCCGGACAGCCCTTCTAAATATGACTTACAGTCTGAGTCTTTTGACGCTCACACATCCCTTGTTTCAGATGATAATCGGGTGCAAATACCTGTTCCCAGCGCTCACACTTTCAATAATATCGACGAGTATTTCAATAAAAGTTTTGATAAATTAAAGCCTTTGATATCCAAAAAGAGTTCGAAAGCGGTTCCATTTGAAAGAACTCTTAAATTGGAGGCATGTGTTTCCACTCGTCCTCAAAAGCGCCGCACCGAAGAGCTGCCGACTGTGTTAACCAGAATGAAGGGAGCGGTTAGAGGACCGAATAGTTTGCTACTCAAGTGTTTGAATAATAGGATCAAAGTTTTAATCCGAAGACGAAAGTCTGTAAAACTGTTTTCTGAACGCTTCGGATGGGTTTCTGGTCTTCTGATCGCATTCGACAAACACCACAATCTCTGTATGACTGATGTCGACGAAAAGTATCAGACATTAAACCAAAACAATGAGACAATAGATGTATGCAATCATATAAAACAACTGTTTATTAGAGGCGATAATGTCGTTCTCATCGGTTTTCTATGAAAAATGCTTTTTATTTAAAATAAATTTCAAAATTCGTTAAAACTTAAAATACAAATCAGTTTTAAAGCGAAGAATATCTTCGAAAATCTTGTGATTAAAATTGTTTTTAAAGTGAATATTAGATTAATTTTTATGCAAATATTCTTTGAATTCATTTCAAGAGTTTAAAATCGATAAATACATATAAAATCCATTTTCTATTTACAGACATTTATATGGGGATTAATTATTACGATTAGTTGTCAGAACTCTGGGAGTGGTTGAGTGCCGCAGCGATGAATCCTTATCTAAACAGAAAGTCTGATCCGATTCTGGGATAGTCTTAGATTTGAATTTAGAACTGAGACCGACTTTCTTTCGCTTCTGGTTATCCGTTAAGGGCTTTATATTCTCGTCATTAGAACACAGGCTCTTCAATGAACTACTGCTGGAAGAGGTGGAAGATAACAGCTCGGAGTCGAGTTCCTCTGATTCAGGCAGTGGTGTATTACAAGCGTTGACGAGTCTGAAGCGCTCCAGAATTCGTTGGTGTGGAGAAGTCTCAACCAATTCTCGGGGGAAAGAGAACGATGTCTTTTGTGGAGTGGTTCCCGTAGGAATGTCTTGCATTATATCATTTTTGACGAACGCTTCAAAACTCTTGGATCTGTTCTCGATTTCTCTGATTTGTGACTTTTCCATTGTTTGTGTGAATCGAGTCATTTCTGAAGCCTTTTCGTCCACACATTCACTCATTTGGTGTGTATTCTGTGCGATATCGGAAAGCAGTGACTTTTGTTCTTCCATTCCCTCATTGAAAGTCTCCTCCAAAGCCTTGAGAGTCGACTGTTTTACAGACAACTGTTTGTCTAATAATTTGATGGAGTCGTCAATCAATGCATTTGTTTCAGAGATGTTTTCAGTCAAAACTTCATTTCGACTTTCGATTAAATCTTTGGTCTGATTTGGAAGACTTGTATTCTTTGAGTTGATTTCATTCAACTGATTCATTATTTTTTGAGTTTTTTCGGTATTCAATTCATCGATGCTTTCAATGGTTTTGAGGCCAACCTTCTCTTCGCAATGAATTTCAGTGGCGAAGACATCCATTTTTGAGTTCACGTCATTCAAAGAATTCATCCGCGAAGAAGACATCTCTCTGACTGAGTCCAATATTTCGGTCGTTCCCTTTTCTGATTCAACTCTGGCCTTAATTCGTTTGACTTGAATTTCCTGCCATTTCTTTAATTGGCTTTCGATTATCTTTTGAATGTCTTCAGATTCCTGATCGATAGCTTTATAGGCATCAGAACTCTCTCTACCCTTTGTCTCGATTCGATTAATAAGAGCCGACATCTCCTCATCTGAATTGAAGAAATAAAATGTTGAATAAATTTAGGAAAAGTTTATTATTTTAATCATTACTTTGTAATTCGAAGATAAGTTTCAACTCTTTTTTGATCGATTCGAAGGAACTGACAGTCATTTTTGAGACTTTCTTCAAATGTGTGTTTTGTTTCATTACCACTTCCTCCACTTCTTGTCGCTGATGAGCAACGATTTGATTTAGTTTCTCGATGTCATCATAAATGGCTTTCTGTGTCTCATCGACTGACGACAAAATATAAGTGAAAGTCTGGTTTAAAGTCGAACCAATTTGTGAGGCGTTGTCTTTCAAAGTACGCGAATGTTCCAAAACTATCCGATCCTTTGTGAATATCGATGAGAATTGAGCTTTTAATCCATTAACTGATTCGTTGAGCGAAACTATTTTGTTCTGAGTGTTGGCGACAATGTTCTCCACGGAAGTGATGTTACTTTTCAGTGAAGTTTGCATTTCATCCAAAGTGTCGTTATATGAAGAAGTGGTGATCGAAACCAAATCTTCCAAAAGTTTCATGTCTTCCATAAATTTGACCTAAAATTATAAATTAAGCAAAAACTCAATACAAACCAAAAGATCAAACCTCAAAGTCTTTGGTTTTGGACCAATTGTTTGTCTCCACATTCTTCTGTCGGTCAACTTTTTGGTGAAGTTTCTCGACATGAGAAGTGGTCACTTCGGCCACAGACAACAATTCTTTGGCTTGTCCTGAGAGGGCTTTCTCAGAGTTGACATGAGTCTCGACCAGGTGCTTTTGCTCGTCTCTATCAGTTCGAGTAACCGACAAATCCTTTTTAGTTTCGGTCAACTTCCTAGAAGTTGTCTCCAAAGTCTTATTGGTGACCACTAACTCTTCTCTGGTCTCATCGAAAAGGGCCTGAATTCTGATCATCTCTTCAGTTATGGCTTGAATTTGTGCGCTCTTCTCTTCGATTTCTTGGGTCTGTTCTTTGATTTGTTGTTCCATTTGATTGAAGTTATTTGCGTCGACATAAACGCCATTCTTTTCCCGACAGGCCGCCAAATCCCGTCGAAGTCTTTCTATTTCTGCGGTATATTCCCTCAAAAGAGTCTTTTTGCTGAGTTTCTGATTAATCTCTGGTTTATTAGTGATCTTCTTAGCCCTTTGCGCGTATTCCAGAGTCGAGAGGGTGTCGTCTGCATCACAGATATTCGGGGAAATGGTTGCGATAATCGAAGTCTTGGTTCTGCCTCCGAGTGATTCTTGGAGAAGACGAGTCAGTTTCGATTCCCGATAAGGAATATGTGGTGTTCTGTCCACTAATGAAGTAATGACTCTTCCGAGTGTCAGAAGAGACTGATTAATATTTCCGGCCTCACGCGCTCTCTTATCGATAGCACCCGACCGACCGATGTTCTCACTTCCGGCCAAATCAACTAAATTAAGTTTACCAATTTTGACCAAATCTTCGCCATCGATAGCATTATTCTCTTTTATATGAACCGTTACCGAAAAGATGGTATGACTTCTGCTCGAACACGCATTTAGAAGCGTAGCGGCGGTCTGTCGTTTAGCCGATCCCTTCTTCAATATCTCATAAATCTCTGCCTTCGACTGAACAGTGATTTCTTCGAGTCCTCCGACAATAACAGAGCCCTTTCTGGTGGTGTCTTCAAAAATCTTTAGTTTAGTGGTGTCGTCGAGAGGACTCAACAGATCATAGAGTTCTTCGTTGTAGAGCTCCAGAAATGAAACCCTAACCGTATGTTCTGTGCTTTCAGTAGAAAGTGTTTCGAACAACTGATGCAGAGCTCGAGGAATGATTCCAGCGGTGGGATCGTCTTCCCAGGAACAGACATCATCTTCTTGGCTGCGCTCGCCTTCCATTGTGTAAGTCTTACCGGTGCCGGTCTGGCCGTAAGCAAAGACAGTGCAATTATAGCCCATAACAACCTGTTCTATGAGTGGTTCGACAACCGATCGATAGACTTGTATTTGAGTGGTGTCCTGTGCGAAGGCATTGTCGAAAGTAAATGTCTTACTGTTGTACCTCTCGTTTGAATTCTTCGATTCATTGATGCGAACCTCTCGTCGTTCGGGCATCACTTCGATCACATTCTTCTTCTCAGTTGACTTCAATGGTCGACATCTGACAAACACTTTTATGTTTTGCATCACATCCAAAGAAGTGGTTTCTTTGCCGTACGGTGTCTTCGGACCAGCCATCGTTACAATTGGTGCCATTGTTTGGTAATCAAATCAAAGTATCAAATAATTATAAATAAAATTGTGATAAAACTAAATGAGTTGTAAATGAGTAGAGCTATCAACGGATCTAACGTTAAGATTGCAAACGACTCAACAGATTCGTAACGAAACTGTCGTTTATTTCAAATTTAAACTCTTTTGGAAACAACAGTCCTCTGATTGGTTCAAACCAAAGGTCAACACTACTCGTACACCAATTACGACCTCATCAGAGTCATAACTTGTCAACCTTGGGCTGAATCCATTCAACTTTTAGTCTGGTTATTTTTGGTCTGACACTTTATTGATATTTTCAATGTTTGCATGAATTTGTTAAGAATGACCTGTGTGAAAACATTTTTAGTGGAGTAACTCTGAGAATGTGAATGAGAAGTTTCCATTAGTCGATATTTTTTGAATCAATTGGAAGATTTTCAAAGTTTTTCAATAATTGACGTGATTTTTGTCTTTATTTTAAGTCCCCTTTAGTTGTGTTTTGCGTTAAATACTTCGTGCTCTAAATTATAATTTATCAACGTTTTTGTTGTCAGAGGCTTAACATTAAAAATTCTGATTTGGGGCCAAATATTTAAAAATGTTTTTTATGAATGTATTACTCAATTCATATATTGATTGAAAGTATGACCGAAACTGTGCGGTCATTGAACTCGTTTGAATACAAACACAAAATTGAAGTCATTTTTACTCTTTTTATTGAATCAATTGATTTCCTATGCATTTAATGCGATTAAAATTTAACTATCAATTAATATTTCAGTCGACAAACACTAATGAGCTAAATAAATGAGACGATAGTATCTTGTTTACTAACAATTAAAATTATCTATAAATACGTGATTTTATGTGAAAAACAGTGCAAATCATTGCTTTCATGTGTTGTGAAACCCTTCAATTGATAATAATTTGTACTTTTTATTGAATGATATGTTAAATAATTCTTAATATAACCGTTAGTTTCAATTGTAAGTCAAAGGCTTTACTTTTTTTTATTGATTGTCTTTGAATCATAAGTTTGAGATCAAAAACCTTTTACTTAAAGCAATCATTTTTGTGATCAATATTTCAAAATAATAGACAAACAAAAACAATATTTTGATTCTCAAGAATTGCTTTTTTGGCTTAAAATGATTTCAAGTGACAGACAAATAGTGCATAAAATTTATGTATTTGAAGGCATTTGAATTTTTTGGCATTTGTTTTGACACACATTTGTGAACACTTTTTTTGCCAAAACATATCCTTTTTATGGTGTTTGTAGACAAACGAGAAAATTGTCTTTTCTTTGGTTCATATCTATTGCCAAAAATGGTTTTCCGATTCTTTGATTAAATAATTTTGTTTTGTTTCTGACTGAAGACACAAAATGTTTGAGTCAAATACGACTCTCTTATTGAGTGCTCTTTCATTGGGTTTTGCATCCGTTGTCTATATCTTCTACGGACCCAAACAAACGTCTCAAACAAAGTCAAGAAGAGGTCGATGTACAGGTATGTCAAAAATCTAATTGTCTTGGATATTGCCATTCCTGTTGATATGGTTCCTAATGAGCAATGATTTAATGTCCGAATAAAATGTTTAGAAAAAGGAGTGAACGGTCTCTACAATTATGGAAATCAATGTTTCATTAATGCAATTCTTCAGTCTTTTTCATCGTTGAAATCAATGGATTCGTGGCTTAATTACGCCAACGGTTTACATAATGAGCGAAATAATAGCCTTACATATAGTCTTCTCAATACAATCAATGGTAAGACAAGTATTCCTTCCTTAACGGAGAACAAGTGCTGAGCAAAAAAGTCTCAATTTTCTCCAATTATTTTCTGCTCTTCTTTTCCATCGATTTTATTTCAAGCATTTTTTTGCCAATTCTTTAATGAGTTTCTGGTTTTTAGAGAAGATTTGATATTTCAGTAAATGATTAACAAAACCAAAGTTAATGAAAATGATTTGAAATTTGAATATAAATGAAAAGTAATTTATTTTTAATAATTAAAGTTCTGCTAAAAAGTTATTTAATTTAATGGTTTTGAGTGCAATTTAGTGTTGGGTTTGAAATTTTAATCGCATTATTTTGCTTTGAATTTCGTTATAAATATTAGAATTTCTCGTTATTTTCAAAGCGAAACATAAAAAACAAATCTTTGGTTAACGATAT
>JAQGAR010000528.1:0-14322 GCA_034697865.1 Oribatida sp.
CAATTTTACAAAAAATTTTTTTAACGTGATTCGAAAAATGGGTTTCTTGTTTCAATATTGAGATAACAAAAAATTCGGTAAAATGTATTCTTGGCACTGTTCTGAAACCCTATTTACCCGAAACCTAAATCTGCTTTCATTTGTTTCTTGTCGAATAAAACAAATATCTTTTTCAATGATGGTATCAATACTTGATATCGAAAAAGAAGGAAAGTAAACGAAAATAATAGCAATTGTCAAATTTGTTAAAATTTTACCCGTTTTAAATAAATTTTGTTTATTTAACTTTGAAAAAAACGCTGGACACTTTCGGTTCTCTCTGATATGAATCCATAGCTGTTCTTAACATTTAACCACTTAATGGTTCACTGAATTTGCTGGCCGACCACCTTTTTGGTCTGTTGTTCTTTAATTTGGGTCTCTCCCGCTTCTGACATATTTTCGGTGTTATTCGAGATATTAAATCGCGTTTTCTGTATCGATGTCCAGATTTATGGCCACTTTCGGGTGTCCAGAGTGTAGGTCAACAGATCACCGCTTTTCTAACCGATGGTATGGCTGTTAGTGATGTTAAACACGAGTGAAAAGCCTTAAAGCCTTTTTAGATGTTATTGTCGTCACAAACGCCACCCGTCCATCAGCTCGGCGTTCGAGGTTATGGTCAATTGGTGGCGGGGTTTTCCAACGAAGTTCACAAACAATTTTTGAACAATCATTAAATGCTCAGACAGTCTGTGCCCGCTTTGGTCAACTATTGTTTTGTGCTTTGCTTGAGCGAGGCGAGAGGCAGAGAGAGAGAGAGAGAGAGAGAGAGAGAGAGAGAGAGAGAGAATAATTAGTGTGCATTAAAGTAATAATCAGTTGAAAACACTTTGAGATCTCGCATAACATTATATAATATTCAAAGAGAAGTGAGAGACGACATCAAAGAAATGGAAGTTCAGTAGAGCGCGTCTCCTCTCTCTTTCAAAGTAAGGTATATTCATTTTTGCTCAGCTATTATGCTATTGTAAACTTGCAGAACTGCACAATACTGGAAGTTTAAAAGTTTTCTCATTTGGTTTAAGTAGAGTTCATAAGTCATCTTAAATAATGGCACAAAAGTGAATGCATTCGTAAAAAAGGGGAACAATATTTTGAATGCAAATAAATTCTAATATAAATTGAATGCTGTTTTCAATTGTGTGCTCAGAAAAAAATGTTTGATAGGAGTCGTAAGAGTCGTAGAGAAGAAATATTAACACATTATAGCCATGGAGTCATTGGTACTGATGTGAGTTCTGTCAGATCGCATCTGAAATAGTGTTGTTGTTGTGATGGCAGGTCTGGTAAGTCATGAGTGAATGTATGCCAGAACTATGTTTATGATAATGATAGCGAGTGACACACGCCATAAACGCCAGAGCAGTCATTCTGTGCCCAAAACGTGCCAAACCGTCTCTCGTGGGTCTCATCGTAAGGCTTCGCCAATAACTGATTGGAGACCGAATTCATCCGAATTCTCACCAAATAAATAGAGACCCCAGTACTGAGCAGCTGTGCCTCAGACCCCAATACAGACAAAATCATAAAGAACATGGGTAGAGGACAGGCTATACATCCCCCGCATACACACAGACACGCGTCGGCCCATCACTCAATTATTATGATTTTCAATAATTATTTCATTTGTTAGGAACAGAATTCTCATGCGATTCAGTGAAGGGTGAAATGCAAATGATTTATGAAATTTTTGAAAAATGATTTTTTAAATAAATCCTAATTATGTTCGGAATTCATTTTGATTCTGTCCTTCGATAAAAGCCATTCCTGATCTTTGAATTGTTATTTCAAAGTAAATAATTAACGTAATCGATATAAAAAATAAGACAATCCAATGACAACCCAATCGAAGATTAATATCGAAAACGTGTTTAAGGGCTGCAATATATTTCCTCTACTAATTTGAACATTACAGAACAAAAAGTAATTTAGTAATCTATGATAATTACGTCAAATCCACTCAATTAATAGATTTTTGTGTAAATAAATGTACTATCTTCGAAACACAAGTATTTTTTATATACTTTTATCGAAATCCTTTGAGAAACCAATTGAATGGATTGAGAATTGGAGGCCAGTCTGGAGCCAACTGTTCATTAGATATTGATTCCTGTGTCTTATAAATGCATGCGTCGATCGATATTTTTAAAATCAATGTTATGTTTTGTCGTTTTTATTGATTGAAATTTTGTTTGAATAAAAAAAAAGTTGATAGAATCGTTGAAAATGATTTTTAAAATTAATTATTTTGTTTTATTTTACGTGTTTTGCAATTATATTGAAGTTTTGTGTCTTCCTATCAATGAGGAAAATATAAATGGGACAGTTGAAAAAGTTTCTGGCTCTATTTTGTATGATTCGTTTGGTCCAAGGGGAGGCGGTGAGGTTTGAACCATTTTTTTGACTGATTATTTATCAGTTTTTATTAGGTCCTCCAAAATCTATAAACAAAGACCAGAGAATTAAACTTTGCAAACTTTATCATCAAGAATTTGATATGACCAGTCTACGCTCAGATGACCAAGAAGTAATAGCTTTTTATTTGATTGCATTTGAAAATAATAGTGTGATTTGTTCAGGAACTTGACCAGAGTGCTTCCAATCCATGCAGAGTTGATTGTGTGGTTTACAGGAAATTCGGTCATTTTAAACGTAAAACAATTTTTACCGAATATTTCAGCCAAGGACAGATTTGTGGAGATGGAAAAGTTAGTTATTTTGATGAGTTTGAAGGGTAATGGACATTTAGGGCTCTGCTATTAGTAGACTTAAATTGAGAAGGGTTTGTGCCCCCAATAAAACAGTGTTGAAAGGTGATTGCTGCAGGGTACTTTAAGTTTATTGCCACGTTAAGTTTATTGTTAAATTATATTGGCCGGGCCCTTTTTGTCCATCCCTAGCTTTTGTTTTGTTTTGAATACTAAAACTTGGATTTTATTATTTATTTTCATTGAAGATATGTAAACCATGGAAATCTGTAGTTGGAATTTGCACATCTTGATAAATTGATCAATCACAAATAAAAATGACAGTTTACTGATATGATTGACAAAAATTATTACCAAAACAATTCTCACAATTGAAATGAATATCAAATTCTTTGATTGAAAGATAATATTCTATTTATTTGAAGCGATATTTAAGCGAAACTTTATTTTGAAGGCATTTCCAATGTTTTACGGTTAAAATGTTTTTCACGGATTCGTTAAATGCAAATAAAACGTATATTTACTCTAAAATAGCATAAAATCTCGTTTAAGTTTATTGGAGTGAAATAAAGAAAGAGAAGTGAATTGAATAGTAAATCATTTGAGAAATTGTAAACTTTTGCCTAAAAGCCAGACAAACATCAAAAAGACTTTTGATATTTGATTTTTGTGTTATATAATAGTGTTCTTCAGTCGACACAAACACTCTATAATTGTCGAAAGGAGTGCTCTTTTTATTTGAATTTTATTACAATCTTTAAAAGTTATTATCAGATCGTCGTTTCAGTGCTTATCCTAAAGCCTTACAAATGGTTTTTATGAAAATACAACTCATATTACAGAAGAAGAAACAAAAATAAGACTTTCGTTTCGTAAGTCACAGCACATGGCGTCAAAAGGATCGTCAGACTTATGCCTTGACTTTTGCTTTTTTGGACGAATTTTATTCAAAACATTGACTTTTTTGACGAGAATTTATGAAAACCCTTGAGATGACCTAATATTCTGATATTTCACAGAAAGTGCTATTTTTCTTACATTTTCGCGCTTTTGATTTATGCGTAAAACACATAAAAAATGATTTCTTTCATTGCATTTGAATTATAAAAACATTTTTGATTTATTTCGGAGATTTGAGAAACACTTTTGCCATTTAAATGTGTTTTAATAAGCGATTATTTGGAAGATTTCGATAACTTTGATTTGGATTTGATTTAATTTCAAACTTGCATTTTATTTGACTCATTAGCGAATGAATTATCGAATAATTGCCTTTTAATGTAATTATATGAAAATGTTTGCGTGTTTTCAAAGAAATGCTGATTTTTTATGATTAATTAAATAAGTCTCAAATGGGATTTTCGTGTTAATTGTGTAAATCAAATGTTTAAAAATGTTTAGAAATATCAAATGAATATTTCATTGAATATATTTAATATTTCTATTTATTCTTTACGCCTATCCGTCATATTTTCGTTTTTATTCACATCTCTCGGATTTAATGCCAAAACTTGTCGTTTGAGTTATTTTTCTTTTATCACAAAATTCGATATTGAATTCAAGTCCTGTTCGCAAAGAATTTGATTCTTTCTAAACACAGAGTCTTGAAATGTGTGTCCGTTTAATAGGAATTAGAGATTTGTTTGTTGTCTCCGATAGGAGTGTGACATATGTCTAAAAATAGGATCTTTCTTGACCTAACATCAGTCCTTTGGATAGGGTATGTAATGTCTCTGGAAGTCACAGAAAATTATAGCAAACAGTGTAAGAGAAACCTAATCTTAGTTGTGAGGAAGGCCTCAAGAATGAGGATTAGGCCTAAACTGTGTCTATGATTGCGTTTTTCTTCGAGTATTAATAGGTTTTTTGAGTAATTTTCCCTAAATGTCGTCTAATATTTCATATCACATAAGAAGTGTACATAAGTTTAATATATTTCTCTATAATTCTTGTGTGGAATCAAACGGAAAACCTTTTACTAAATATATCTTATCTTTTCTCTGAATGTAATTTCCTAAGAATTTATTTCGAACCGAGAATTTGTGTTAATTTCAAAGAAAATTTATAGATTTTATAATTAGATTCTTTGAGAAGATTTATATTTTGATACTTTTGGGAATAATTGTCAAACGATTTAATAAATATTCTTTTTATTAGTTTTTGAAAACATTTGAAAATAAAATTGCGAACCAAATGTATAATCGCATGAATCAAATTAAAAGCACACAAATGATAATTAATGGCAAGTTTTAAAGTGCTTTTAAAATACAATAAAAAGCAAGAGATTAGAAATGATTTTAGTTTTTATTTGATTCTTGGTTCTAATCGATGGCTATTTGACACTTACGTTATACGACCGGAAAGTTATTCTAATAGTTTGTGCTCTAAAGAGTCGTTTATGTGTTTATCTCCGGAGAGAAAATCGTTTAATGCTATCATATTTGGGATCAGAAAAACAATTTTTCAGAACTCGAACCGAAAAGTATGTAATGATTTTTGAAGTCTCGAATCGTCGGCCAATAGTTATATAAGTCTTTTACGTCTAATACCTGATGATTAGTCTTTAAGGCACTGACAAAAAGGAGTCACTTCTAGTGCTTATGGTGTGAGCCATCAGATATTCAATTGGCTCAATGTGAAGGACCACCCAATTAGAAGAAAAAGTGGTTGAACTGACATTTATTAGGGGCTAAAATTGGAATAAATTAATTTCTTTGAAGTATTGCTTCAAAAGTGCTGTTCATTCAACCCGAGGCTCATATTTATTATCGGATATACTCTGACACAAAGTGTAGGATTGGATCCGATTTATCAAAAGTCGGACAAAAAATTAAGTGAGAAATCTTGGCAATTCATTCAAATCAATGAATATTTGTATGTCTTTCTCAGCAAATGCCTCACAAAATGTGTCGTCAATGTTTAAAAAAGGATGAAAACCACTAAAATTCAAGTTTTCTAATGTTTTCCTTTAGCGTCAAAATCGATTAAATTTAAACAAAATGATAGATTACTCACAAATATTACATTTTTCTCTCATTGATAGAATGCTTTCCCTACATGTGGGAGAAATACTTGTTTTTGCTTTTGATGCCAATCCCACGATTGTTGGTAAACATACGGAACTGTAGTTTTGGCGAATAATCAATGATTTGTTGAATTATTTTCTATTGTTTTTTCATCGTTTAGTCTTTTTTGGGAAATAAATTAGTTTCGAAAAGTCATGCAATTAAGTGTCTGTTTGATTAACCTTTTTTGCACACTTGCAGACCGACAATCATTCAGTCGACTCGAATATATTCGCCAATATTTTTATTTTCCCATTGCATAAAATTTTGTAGCTATCTATGTTTAGATTTCCATTAATTTAATTATTCTCTTAAGGGTTAAGATTTCGGATTCGAAAGCAATTTTATATTTGAATATTCATTTGATATGAGGTCAAAAACTCGACATTAATTCGGGAAAATGTTTTTTCCATTAGAATTGAGTGAAATTAATATTCAAATGAGAATTATATCAACTCTTATATAATATAATTATAGCTCGAAATTATTGAATTTATGAGAAATTCATTTCTATTCTATGTTTTGCATGTATTCATAGGAATAAATGAAACCATTTGAGTGCTGACTGACTGAGTCGTGTGCTGTTCGGTGTGTGCATTACCAGTGCGCTCAGTGAATGAGTCATTGGCGTGTATTAATATAATTTATATTCAAAGTAGTCTTCAAAGTATAGCTTTACTGTCAATACATTGGTTCTGTTTTTGCAAGAAATGCAAATATTATTATTCTTTTCAGTGAAATATTGAGCAAAAAGTAAAAAAGTCTATATTTGTTGCAATATTGAGAATCAAATCTAAGTATTACTTAATTTAATGCGATATTAGAGTAATAGTGAGTTGCATTCAAAAAACTGTTTATTAAGGATTAGATGAGAGACCAGAATAGGGAATTTGCGTCGACTAAATTGTGATCTAGAATAATTGTTCGCTTTCTGGCGGATGATTGCTGTCTGAGTACTAGCAGTGGTGGTGGCGGATGAAAAATGGTCACAACTCAACCCTGTGCTCCGTCTATGACAAGAGTAGACGGAGAACATAGACCAGCACTCAGTGCACTCCAAATAAGCCTTAATCTCGTTTCGTATTTCTCTAATGTATTGATTTAACGCAAAACTCCGATATCAAAGGTTACGTTAGCGGTAGTGACGATGCCGGTGCTGATGGCACAGACAAATAGAGTACAGAATACACCAGATTATATACACTGCGATATCGAGTTATCTCTCATGCAATGCGACCAGAAATCCAATGAAAATGCATTGAAGAGTAGATCAAATACATCTGTGATGTTATATTACATGACTCTCTGTCTCTCACGACAGACCCCTCACTGACTGAACCCCCCCACTTATTATTAGAGGAAAGGCAAGCCTTAACTCTAATGCATAACTCATTATTTATTTTAAAAGTATTTATATTTTCAAAAATGTCATTCAATACTTTCCTCTCATTTTCTCAAAGAAATTGATCAATTCGTAGGAAAATAAAATTGAAATTCAACTTAAATTAAATTTCAATGCAGTCTATGTTGTCAAGGGAAGTTGTCTTCTCTTTGGCACAACCAACAACAATTAAATACAACAATAAAAGAGAATCTAGGCATTTTCTCTAATCAATGGATTGAGTGTGAGAGAAAGAGCACCAGTGTTTGTTTGGCCACTAAATACCAAACTGAGAGAGAGTTTTGTTTCTCTTATCTTTGCTCTTATGGTCTGTTATATAATGTTTATCTTTTGCGATGATATTTATTGACATAATAGTAACTTTAAATATGTACTTATACTCAACCAATGATTATTTTAGTGGTAAGTCATCGGATAGAAGACAAATGATATACAATACTAGTCTACACTCAGGCCTTCAATACTGTCGGTTCCCTAAACGTTGTCTCAAAATATCGCAAAAAAGTTATTTATTTGTATTTTACTTCACATGAATTGAATGAACGATCGATGATATGTTTGAATACATGAAAAACCACTCAATAATAAAGAAATGCTTTACTTCTATTGAAAATATTTGAGAATTTTATTCAATACTCGTTTCCTCGCATTTTCTCAAACAAATTAATAAATTCATACGAAAACAAACTTTAAATTCATCTTAAATTAGAATTCAATTTAGTTTATGGAAGGAAATCAGTGGCCATTCCTTTCGTATAAAATTGTGAGAGTAGACTCTGGAGAGGATATCATAGACTTGATTTGATAAAAGCCCAATATATCAAAGACTGTGAGAGTGAGTGTATGAGTGACTGTCAGTAATAACTCAGTTTTAATATTTAGTGTAGAGTAAGTCTTCGTGACATAACCTTATCGTCGGTGCAAAAGGAAACCCATCACAAAAATTGCTTACTTTTCTTGTGATGGTTTGGCATCGTTTGCATCGATGCACTTATAAGGTTATCCATAATTGCATTCTTTAGCACACATGGAGTCAAGAAAAAGGAGCAAAAATATGATTTCAGTCGAGATGTGATGTGAGGGGAAAAAATTGTTTAATAATTGTAACGCCAGCAGCAAAAAAACAACCTTTTCTTATGTATATACATAACCGATATCGACGTTTAGGCCCTCAGACATTAACGGCGACCGCCTTTCGGCTCATATTATATAAGAAACTTATTCTGTGTATAACTTCATCATAAAAGTGTCAGATGTTTGACGAAAGAAAATGTCATTTTATGTTAAACTCACTTCAAATCAGTTTTACTCAATATTTGTGTTTTCAGATGAGGAGAGAAATTCTTAAACTCATAAATATTTAATATCTAAACATTTAGTTTTCAAATTATATAATTTTTGCGAACTAAACATTTCACTCAACTCTTGGAAGCAATTCTTGTGACCCGGAGTCAAATCTGAAAAAATTTAGAGAAAAAGATATTTTCGCTGAAACTCGATATGAAAAGCGAAAGTCGAGACAAATCTGCACTCATTTAACAAACAAACAAAAATGAGAAACAAATTTTCCAAACAAATGACAGAATTAGTGAATCGCATATGTATTGTGCGGACAGGCAGTCACTGGTAAAGCGTCACATCTGTGCCCATTAGTAACCAGTGCTATCTGTTTTAATTTAGTCTATCCTGACATCAAAATTCTCCAAAAACTCGTGTTTAGCCAATGGTTCTAAATATTCATAGACACATATATGAGGCCTCGTATTTGAGACACTTCAGTCTGTCCTCGAAGGCCCCAAATATCATTTGGCTGAGCAGTGCGTTCGCAAAAAAAAACTAAATTTATGCAATATATGCCACCCCTACGAGAGAAGGTCTCTCCGGAGCTGTTGGGTGAACTAATTTCGACACTATAGCCATTTAGACCCGAAACTTACCGGTGCTTTCCATATATGAATGTATTGAACATATTGTAGTTTCCCATCGGTTTCCTCCTCCGTCTGAGCTCATGACACGGGACTATGCACTTGAAAAATGGTAGCAAATTATGAGTACACTCTTCAGCAGAGAATTAGTGTTTTCTGCCAACAATTTTCTGACAGATTTTCAAATATATTTGACAATTGTTTGGCTCTTTTCTCCAATAATTATCACTTTTGTCAGACCTCTCAACCATTTATTTACTAATATTTTGTCGACTTTAGACAAAATTCAAATTTATTTACAAACTTTTGTCTCGAAAAAAGTCTGTAATTTTGGGAGTTTTCTGTTTCAGAGATATATTTATTGAGCTCCACATCCATTAGAGTTAGATTAAAGCGAAATGAGAGCAGAATGAAAGGACAGGCATAACATTGAGAAAAAGTGTTAATATTTAATTAGATGGTCGGATCGGCAGATAAAAACAGGAGTTATTGTAGTGGTGTTTATATGTCGTAAATAAGGCAAAAGATAATCATAAATAATAGTAATAATAAAGAATACATCAAATGGTATGAGAGCTCAGCACAGAATATAAGAGGAATTATAGATATTTTTTGTTATTTAATAAAAATAAAAAATTCATTCAGTCGTTGATCTCAATGCGAAAGATTCAATGTTATGCCCGAATGCGAGCGAAGCGCATGTCGTCTCGATCTGCACTGCAGGGGAGAGGCATTCGGGTAATATCTGTATGTGTTAGAGCTGCACCGGGTGGGGGACAGCAGTCGAACTGTGTAGCTGTTGTACACCAGTTCTGAAATACGAATTTCATGAAGTGTAGAGACCAGCGATCAGTTTGTAGGTAGTGCTCGACTACACAACTACTGCTCGAAGTACTCGCTTTCGTATGAATTGTTTGCAAGACTTGTGTTCTGACAATAGATTAAACGCTTGTTTTTCTGTGCGTTCAAAAATTTCTGGTGTTTTACAAGTTGTGCTGACAGTCAGACTGTGCAGAAAAATACTTTGTGTTTCGTTTGGTCGGACTCTTATGTAAAACATTTTTCAGTTGAGTCGTTTCGGTGCGGATCATAAACCTCTGGTTTTGACAGTATTTTGTGCTTTTCATGGATTCGCGATTTGATTATGAAATTTGTAGTCAAATGTGTGCCTCAACTGACTCTCTACTCGTTTTATAGTAAACTTGAAATCGCTTTAAAATTAGGATAACTTCTTCGATAGTAAAACATATTTCTCTGTTTGTGTGTTGTTTTCGTCGAGATTTGTAATAAATGAATGAATTTGTGCCGCAATTCTTCACAATTTAGGTCCTAATCCTTTGGTAAGCATTAAATCAATTGAATCGCTCCACAGATTGTGCTGTAAATTGAATCAAATGATTAGATTTTATTGCATTTTCTTATTTTCACAAACAATTTTGTTGGCCATTAATATTGTTAAAGAAATTTCATGTCGCGATCCCTTTAATACTGGTATAAATCCTCTGGAGATCAGTTCACAATTGCTTTTCTCTCTCCCATAGTCTTCCTGTAAGACTGTGTCTAATGTTTTGCTGAAATGAACGCCTTTAGTGTCTTCTCATTGCAAACACATTTGAGATGTGGTTTACATTTGTCTTTAATTTTGGTTCCGAAGACCGAAATTAAAGCAATAGAAACAATAGATTATAGGCATTGCCTCGTATTGAATGGGCGTCCAAAAAGTGAAAAACTTGGGGAATGTGTTTCTGAAACACTTTTGCGAATTAATAATCAGTTTTCTCATATATTTTCTATTGTTTGCGATATAGATCTCCACCAAAATGAAGTCAACGGTCATAAACTTGGTTTCATTCATTGTCTTGCATTCATTTCTCAACCTTTTGGTCCATTCATTTGATTTTAC
Organism: Oribatida sp.; assembly: GCA_034697865.1. Classification (NCBI taxonomy): domain Eukaryota; kingdom Metazoa; phylum Arthropoda; class Arachnida; order Sarcoptiformes; species Oribatida sp. The sequence goes on from JAQGAR010000528.1 coordinate 11,046, forward strand.
GAAACGACATAATGGTATGTATTTTCATTCATTCTATGCAAATACAGCGCCTAATCTTTATGTAGTGTCTTGGTTAAATTAAGTTTTGATTGATTAAGTGATTGATTGAATGAACAAAACAACTCCCACAGAGAGTGAAGGAATTAATTGCTGGTTAATATTAATTTACATATTATTTATTTATTTATTTAATTAAAATCTAGTTTTTGATTTTATTTTTGATAGTTTAATTTTTTATAAAATGTTGTTTTGAGTTATTTATTATTTGCTTGAATTCAGAGTTTGCTAATAGTGTTCACTAAATTGGTTTCATTTTTGTTGTATAAAGTGTGCTATTTATGAGGCGAGGGTTCATAGGTTAGGGGCAAAGGATCTGTAAAGTGTTCATATAAGCCTAAGTTATATGGTTAGTGCTTTGTTGGTGTCCATCCATATCTTGACATCAGTCGATCCCTTTCAATATCTATTGCAATCCATTCTAAGCCACCACTCATTTGCTAAAAAACACACAATTCAAGTGCTGTCAAAGGGCTCACATCCTTCCCAAACTTCCTCCAAAAATATATCACTTTTTCAGGTTCAAAATGAAAGATTTATACATAAATATATTTTTCATTTTGAAGAGAAGTCCTCTTTTGAAGAAATATGTGTTGGAATTCCTTCGCAATCCGTATATTCAGTCAAAACTGTTCGCAAATATCTAAGGCTTTAATTTTGCGAAAAGAAGAGCTTTTTTCACAAAAATTAATTACACTCTGAGAGAAGATTTTTCGTCGACTCAATATTGGATCTCTCTCTCTCTCTCTCTCTCCCTCTCTCTCTCTCTCCCTCTCTCTCTCCCCCTCTCTCTCTCAGAACATATGACTTATTTTTTGTTGTCGTGTCTGAAAGTGTTCAAAACATGAATTGAAATGCTTAATAATGAATCCAAGATGCATTTCCCTAAAGCCTATGTTTACCATCCATTCATCGAGTGAGTCGAATGGCTTATCCCCCAAAACAGAGACGGTTTTATTGAGTAGTTTTCATCCGATCCTCTGCTCTAAACTAGACTTTTTGAACTCTTGTGTATCATATTTGAAGAGAAGGTCATACATAACATTGCATTAATGCCGTACTTATATAACAGACACTAATCCGATCCCGACTTTGTATATAAAAAGATATAGAATTACTCGAAAGAACGAAGGACATATTAACGTTGTGAGAGGGCGAGGCATTTAATTAACATCACTCAGCAGATCATTGTGACCCCCATCAAGTGTGAGATTCATTTGAAAATCGATGCGACAGATTTTTGTTAAAGTTGGAAAAATCAAAATTTTTAACATTATGTCAATGGGGAAAAATATGATTTTCAAAAATATTTTTAGACCCCGCCCCACCACTCTAAAATTCTGAAACCACCAGTGTAGACTCAGCTTGAGGGTAGGGAGTTTTTAGCAAGAGGTCGTTGTTATTCTCGAAAGGGATTAGAAGATATATCTGTTTAAAATTAGACTACTGGCACCCAACCTTAAACATTTATCAGCTCGCTCCCTAAAAAATTTGATATAAATTCGATAGATTTAAATGAGTTGAACTCAAAAATGGTATAATAATTCAAAAATACTTAGTAGTTAATCCGCTAGGGTGCATCAAAGTCGGCAATGTCAAGTTGTCTATAGAGACAAATGAAGCATGTAATCCAACTAAATCATACACGCTGAATCGAATGGGATAGGTTAAATTAGCGAGAAGTTGATAGTTTTCAAAATAATCAAGTTTTAAAAAAATTTTGAATACAAAAATTACATTATCTCTAAAATTAAAATACCCAGAACATTGGAACCTACACCAATCGATTCAGTACGGTTGATTTTTATAGATAAGATGTGTCGTTTCTCCCTATTGAGAATTTTAAAAACAAAATTCAGAAAACTATCAACTTCTCGATAATTTAACCTATCCCATTCGATTCAGCGTGTATGATTCAGTTGGATTACATGCTTCATTTGTCTCTATAGACAACTTGACATTGCCTACTTTGATGCCCCCTAGCGGATTAACTACTAAGTATTTTTGAATTATTTTACAATTTATGAGTTCAACTTATTTGAATCTATCGAATATATATCAAATTTTTTTTAAAGAGAGCTTATAAGTGTTTAAGGTTGGGTGCCGGTAGTCTAATTTTAAACAGATATATCTTCTAATCCCTTTCGAGAATAACAACGACCTCTTGCTAAAAACTCCCTACCCTCAAGCTGAGTCTACACTGGTGGTTTCAGAATTTTAGAGTGGTGGGGCGGGGTCTAAAAATATTTTTGAAAATCATATTTTTCCCCATAGACATAATGTTAAAAATTTTGATTTTTCCAACTTTAACAAAAATCTGTCGCATCGATTTTCAAATGAATCTCACACTTGATGGGGGTCACAATGATCTGCTGAGTGATGTTAATTAAATCCCTCGCCCTCTCACAACGCTAATATGTCCTTCGTTCTTTTTGACATTAAGTGAACTGAAAATCCCTAACATTAAAGTTCAAAGATTTCCACACATTTATTGGTTTCTGTTTTGTTTGTGTTTGTCTCTCATCGAAAGTGGTAAGTATTTAACATATTAATAATCTCATAGTTTTGATAACTTTTGATAATTTCTAAGTCTTCATTTGCAATAAGTGTCTCTTCTTTTACAGATCCCAAAAATGGCCGAAGGAATCATCAGCTCATCCTTTCATCGAATAGACGACGATTTGTGTCAACACATCTATAGTTTCCTCGCGTTTGAAGACAAACTGAAATTGGAATCAGTTTCCCAACAATTCCAAAGAAACGTCTTCGAGAAACAACTGGATTTATCAATTAGCTCGCATGTGATTGGTGCAGCTAATTTAAACGTTTTGGCCAAAACAGTTCCTTCCATTGAAGCACAAGAACTCAAAGTTATGGATTTGGAAGCCTTGAAGTCAGTGCTGAAGAAGTGTCAAAACATCAATCGAATCGTTATTCTCGACTTTGAATTCGTAAATAAGGAGGAAGTACTTCGAGTGATTGCCAAATACGCCACTAATTTGACTTAACTAACGATGGATAAAGTTATTTGGAACCGCCGTTTGTTTAGTCACTTCCTTCAGAAGTTAGGCCCAAATCTTCGACTCTTCGAATTAATGCACTTCGACACCAAAGACTTGAAAACTGTGTTCCATTTGTGTCCCAATATCTCAATAATTCAGAGATATCTCAATTTGTCCGACATTTTCGATGAGAACAACCTTTTGGTCCGAAGAGTTCG
>JAQGAR010000529.1:0-14288 GCA_034697865.1 Oribatida sp.
AGTTCTGACATGAATGAGATGTGAAGGATGTCTACAGAGAAGGATGAGATGTGAAGCATTGAGAGAGAATGGGAGAGGGAGAGAGATGAGGAACACACAGGAGAGCGGCTCACAACGAGAGCTCACTTGTGTGGAGACGCAATGCTTATCGTCTGAATGGCTTTGAATAACAGAAAGAAAGCAAAAAAGTTGAACACAATTAAAATGTGATGATTGAGAGGTTGGAGACTATCGGCAGCTCACAAGCGATTGCCAGTCGGGCACCACTTCTCTCACTCATCAATAAAGTTAAGGCTAAGAAATATTGACTCCGTTTTGCTGAACGAGTCCTTCGATCCGATTCTCAGATGAGATTCAAATGACATAAGAATTATAATAAAGTAATTGACTTCGAGTCTGACTCTCCTCTCGACTGAAGTCAGACTTATCTGTTGTGAGAGCTTTTGAATTATGGCATAATTTTTTAGTTTAATTTCTTGGAGTCAGTTCTTATCTTAATCTGGATTGAACTTTCATTAGATGTGGTGCACACCCTCCTCCTCCTCGTGCGGCGGCTTATTATTATTATTACTGTTTAAAGGGTCTATCATTTGTGTTAACGTATCATCTGGTCCTATACCAGGTCTCGGCGGCGCCACAAGAGTTAGTTCAAGTGTTTTAGGCGCCACTATTGCGCACAAGTCTGTCCGCCGCCGCCCATCACCACAAATTGCGTCGGGAGGGGATAGGGATCCGATGTGGCGCACGAAGCAGTGGCGGACACCTTTTGCTAAAAAACCTGCCTAGCCCAATATTGTTTTCAAGTCTTATGCACACTGTGCATCCCTGTGTGGCGGAACCAATTGGCTCTGCAATTGAAACATCTGTCACCGATTGGAGTGTAGTTCAGTCATTGAGTTTCTCCACCAGTTCTCTAACAAACCAATCGTTTATTTATTAGTTTATTATTAGTTTAAAACTGAAATACATTTGAAAACTACTTTTTCTGAGAGAAGTCGAGAACATTAATAAACTAATGATTATTCACTCAATGCTTACTTAAGTCTTACAAAACTGGTGCCGATCTTAAGGTTAATTTATTTTTAATTCAAACTTTTCTCTCACTCTCACAAAGTGTATAGCATTTGGTTCTCGTTTTAGACAACTCTTTGCAGGTTTAGAAACAGGAAATCTAAATACAGAAACAATTAAAACAAATATAATTTTCATTTAGATTTTATCAGAAAAATCGTTATCTCTTATTAGAAAACATTTGTTAGGATTTCTGGTTTTGCATTTCCAAGAAAGACCTAGACCATCAAAAGTTGCTCATCGGAGAAGCTCTTCTTCTGAGGTCTTACTCTTTGAGAGTGAAAGTCAGTGCCGAAGAAGAAGAATAAGTTATTGGAAAAGAAAAATAGAGGAAACTCTTAAATAGCTTTTGATGTTTGATGAGAAACAGGGGTGCAGTTTGAATGTGTATCTGTGCGCTCATTGTTAGCTTCAGTTGTAGGCTCTAAATGTATGGCAATCCATAACAATATTATTGTCACTTTTAGGGTATGCCAAGAATGTGTGAATGTTTGTTCTGGTGTGGCCTCAAGTATTGCTTAAATAGGTTTTAAAACTCCACTAAAACCCGAATCAATGGCTAAACGGCGAACTAATAGTACGGCCAATAAGAGCACCGAATAGTATGGAAATCAGTGAACAACTCATTCACAATAATAAAACTTCTTCTCTAAAAACTATTATATTTGCGACACCTCTGGTCTTAAATAGTCGGCAGATCGCACATATCGTTTGCCTACCGGTGCTCTTGCAAATAAAGCAACAATTTTGTTGTTTGAGCCCTTACTTCTCCTAATACCTAAACTAATTCCTTGTATTCTTTGGGATTCAGTTTTTAATTCTCACCGCAAACACATTCCAACAGTTATTACTTGAATTGCAATAATTCCTTAATATATTTAATACATATTTTACTCTCGAGTTTGAGGCCAAACATATTGTGAGACCAAAAGACGATAACTTTTTATTGCTATCAAAATATTCTATCGTTTGGTTTAATTCACAAAATAGAGAACTTGACTGAGAAGGAGAGCGCTGTCGTATCTGTTTAGCTAATATCTGACATCATCGTCAGTGAGCTCATCAAGCAGTGTGTCCCCCGTCATAATCAAGCAAAGGTTATCGAGTAGCCGACTCTTCCCACATGACCCCGAACTGCAACATTCGCTAATACATTGCAATTGTTATTCATTATCGCCCACTCGTTAAACACATTCAGTGGGAAAACTGTTTTTTTTCTTTCTTTAAACGAAAACTTTTGACTTCGATTACTGTCTGACACTTGCGTTGCATTAAAACTTGAATGAAAAGCATTTAACTGTTTTGTTAATAATTGGTGACCACTGACCCTATGGACTATGGAAGCGCCAGAGTTGAGGGTTAGTGACCATTAGATCTGGGGATAAGTGTGTATGTATGTGTGCGCCCACGTGACGGTGCGTGACTCTGAGGCAGAACCGGGTCGAGACATTCTCACAATTGCTTTGATATCAAATATAAAAATTATTAAATAAAACTTCACTGGAGAAGAGTGGAGACGAGTGGTTGCAATGGAATAGAAGTAATAATAGAAGTTAATGCTCACTTTTGAAACTTACTGTTATTATACGACTATAAAAGTTTTCGCTCGACTCAGAGTCTGAGCTCTTATGTGGTCTCATAAATGCTTCGGAAATAAATTTGATTACAAGTATTAGAAATAAATAATTATTCGCTTAATTCTAGTCCTCATATAAATAGTGTTTGAATTTATGTTTGTCTGACATTAATATTATTATTATATCTGATATTTGTTTTCTTTTGGTTTAATTCGTTCCCATATTTGTGTTTAGGAATCGAGAATTCAATTGAATGGTGAGAGACTGACTGCAAGACTGTGCAGAGGACTGGCACTCATAGACAAACACACACACACACACGCATACACTCACACTGGCATCTATCAGGTAGAGTGGCATAAGTGGTGTGGCCGTTATAGGCCGTCACAGGCCGTCATACTGAGTAGGCCGGCGCCGAGCCTCCACTCAGACCTAACAGAGGAACGGAGGAGAGCGAAACACAGAGAAAGAAAGAAACAGAGACCGGAGAGGGAGAGAGCGATACCAAACTATTGAGAGAGAGCTCAGGGGATACGAGAGGAGAGCAGAGACGAGTTGTGCTGATTTTCTCATTTGTTGTGCAGCTCTGCATCTCTGGTCTGTACTTTCAAACCATTCTCTATTGAGTAATGATGCGAACCAGAAGTGTGGGATTCACCCAAAGTGGACTTCATCTTCATTGCAGTCCAACTTTGACTACATTATGTCTATTGTCTATACTAGTGGTCACCATTTGTTCTTTGCCTACACGTGACCACAAACCGCATCATTCGCGGCAACGAAAGTCACACAATAACCAGAATTCGATGCAAAGATCAGCGTTTCTGGCCTTACGCTCGTCATTGGGACCGACTATCGGTAGAGCGCCTCAAATGCGACGGAATTTGTGCCAAACGGTTCCATATAAGCAGAAAATTCAAGAGCCGGGATGTATATCGAGGACAGTTTTGAATGCCTACTGTTACGGTTCGTGTAACTCGTTTTTCATACCGGCCAACGGCAACGACAGCCTTCCCTTCACGTCCTGTGCTTTTTGTCTGCCTCGTCGTTACCGATGGACGACTGTCCGACTTAAGTGTCCCGACTCTGTGCCGGCTATCAAACGCAAGAAAGTGCAAATCGTGACAAAGTGTCGGTGCCAAACCGAAATGATTTGAATTGGCGGTGATTGACCATGTTAAATTATTTATCTGTTTCAATGCACTTTTTATTATTGATGTGTAAATATGTGAACAAAAAGCAAAAATTTAACGGAAAATTCTATAAAACTATACATAAGTTATATATAAATATATTGAATGTTAAATACTCTTAAATAATGTGCCATTCATTCGACTATTATTTGTACAAAACATGATTATATACTTTACTCATTTTTCTATGATTTTCAACAAAATTCACGAATTAATTTGATTTATAATATTTTATGAATAAAATAAATGATTGGATCGAAACAAAAGTTGTAAGAAATTTGATTCAGTTATTGATTTTGAGCGCAATTTTCTAATTAATTAAATCTGTTTGGAAGACATATTTTCTTAATTAGTAAAATGACATTTCTTGAGAACTTCTTCGACAAATATTTAAAATCTGTTGGGAATCTGTAGAGTCAGTCTCAGGAAAGGCTGTTATAGACGTTAACTCTTATGGAATGTGAATGACATAAAACGATTCAAACATTTATTCAAAAATCTAATCATTAAATGAATGAGTAATTTTAGATAAAATCAATTTCAAAGGTTTGGAAACAATTCAAAATTGTTTTTCCAGTATTTCCTAAAGCTTTTCATTAGAGTTTTGCCTCTAATTGAAGTTAAAACTTGAGTTTCATAATAGCCGAGCATTTTTTCGGCTAATATTATCTGGTGAGAACTGAGCCCAGAATAATGAGCGCAGACGTTCTGATAAATAGACTAGCGGCGTTTAAAATCAAGATTATCTGACTATTTATTGCAAGTTCACATTAAAAACATAAGAATCGTTTTAAATTGAATTCGAAAAATCAATTTAATCTCAAAGATAGTAATGAATTGAATAATAATTTTCTCATTTCTCTCGTTTCGAAATGCATTCAAATCTGATGATTGAATTTACTATAAAAGTAATTTGAAAACTTGAATAATTGGTTAGAGTGAGCAATCTACTTTTTTTAGCCACACAAATATCATAAATATATTTCAACTCTGAATAATAATTAACAACGACTTGAATTGAGGTAAAAATTATTTGTCCGGAAATGAAAAGGCTTTTTATTTTCCATCATTTCAAGGGTTGTGCAGAAAATTATTTAAAATAATGAATGGATTTAATGTTGAACTTCATATTTGGCTCCCATTAAGTCGACTATCAGATGAATTAAAGGCACAGTATTTGCTATTAGACTCCGACCTCCGCCTTAAATAATAATGATTCCTAAAAACTATTTAAAATCGAGTTTTTTCTCAATGAACTCTTCAGATGAGTAAATGATTTGGAAAAATATTCCATCAACTTTTACATACCTGATTTCCATGAAGGGATTTTATAATTTATTGGAAAACTTTTTTCTTTAATCAATAGGTTATGAATTGAGTTTGGATTTCGAGGTTATCCTCAGATTTATTATCAAATACAGAGACACTAATTCTGTGCTCTTTTTTCAAACAAATTTAAATTAATTTTAAAATTGTCTTCAAATCTGTTTACTCTTTATTTGAAAATTCTGTTAAATAATTATTTTATTTCTTTATTTTGTGAAGAAATAAATCAATTTAGTTTGAATATTTTTAATGAATAATAATTAGCTTGAACTTTTTTTTGAAAATTTGATTTTTCGACTCAAATCAAAATATTTTGAAAGTATTTTTCGACTAAAAGCTATTTTCAAAAAAATGTTTTAAAATAACAGATATTTTTACTGAATTTTTAGATTATTCGCCAAATTGAGTGATTAAATGACTGAATAGTTCATAAAATTTGAATTAAACTACTTTTAAGTCAATAACCTGGGAATAAAATCATTGATAATTGACAACTGATTGTCGACTATTGTCACATAATTTCCTCCTTTCGATAAAAAAAACTTTGAATTAAATTTTGTGGTAAAAAAATTCACCGAAAAACTCGAGAAACTCATAGTTAGTTACTGTTTATAAAAGATATTCGGATCTAATTTATAGAGAGATGTCTTAATTTACAAAATTACTCAATTTTATCAAACAATAAACACTCGAACACAAAAGTAATCCTTATTTTTTTAGGCCTAAATATATCATTAAATGTTCTTAGGATCCATTCGAGCGAAGAATAAATTATTTTTAAAAAACTTGAGTTTCAATCAAACCTTTTTCTATAACTGATATCCACTTCTTTCCTAAAGTGAGCCCTAATAGTGAAAAACACTTTTCCATTGTTTTTCTTGAAAATAAAATTATATTTAAGTTAAAGTAATGTTTGAAATGAAACTATTGATTGACTTCTGAAGTGAACGAATTGTTTTCAATCAAATATAAATTTAAAAGATAAGAGTCAGTGCCTTAACTATGAATTGCCTTGATGTATTTGTTAATTTAGTGCTAATATCAATGGCTGTTGCTTTTTCCCCGTATCATCACCCGGAACAACAAGGTAATAATTATCCTGAATATTCGGACTATGACCAGGATCAAAGCGATCCCGAACGTATGACTTTTGAGGGCATACATGAGCGAAGAAAGAACTTCGATGTCGAGACTCCTATGGAGTTTCCCACTCATTCACATCCAGAATCAGAACAACTCCAGAATGACGGCGAACCACAGCCAGATCCGCACCATTCTCATGACCAGCAATCTGACCATTTTCATCACCGACAATTTGACCACTCTGATAGTCCACCACCTGATCATCCTCATAATTCGCAAGCGGACCATTCTGACAATCCTCAAGCTGATCGCTCACATAGACCGCAATCTGATTCATCACATTCTTACGAACCGAACCCCGATTATAGCATGTATTCGAGTGATGACAGCAATAACCCCCCGCACTCATCAGATGACTACCCGTCTGAATCTCAACCTGAAGCTAATTCCAAGTCATTGCTGTCCGACGGATGTCTTCGCTGTTTATGTGAAGTAAATGATACCAAAAACAAACCATTCATTCATTTCTTAGAATAAGTCGAAAAATGAGTCATTTATTTGTGATTTTTGTCGATAGGAATGAATTGCTATTCATTTCGGACAAAGTTTTCAATTTTGATGACAATTCAAATACATTCGAACCCCGATTGTAATGACCTTCGATTATAAACACCTTAATGTGTTTGCACAGGTGATAATAGGAGGGTTCAAATGTATCTGAAATGAGCAGAGAATAAGCAAAAACTGTTAAATGTATAATAATTTGTAGGCGAGCTCTGACTGCGACCCACAAGTGCGCTGTCATGTCGAGGGACCAACTTATTACAATTGCGGGCCCTTTCAGGTAGACATGAATTATTGGAACGAAGCCGGAAATCCTGGTTCTGACCTAAACGACCCGATGGGTGAGTCATCACATTATTTCAGAAAAGAGTTTAACAGTTATTTAATAATCATTTCCTTTTCGTTCAAACATTTTATAAAACTTTTCAATTATTTAAAAACTAATTCTTAAATCTAAAACCAAAGCATAAACTAATCACTGATTAGTAATCAGATATAAATTCACATTTTAGACTTTGAGGAGTGTGTGGGTGATATTGAGTGCGCTATCGAAACGGTCAATGGATATATGAAAAAGCATTCAAAAGATTGCGACGGCGATGGAAAGGTGTCCTGCGATGACTATGCAAAGATACACAAGGCGGGAGAGAGCCAGTGCAACAGCACATGGGTTGTGAGCACACCATACTGGAACAAATACAAGGAATGCTATTTTGAATACCGATAGAAGAGTTGAAAGAAAATCAAAGTCTTCTAAAAATTTAAAACCAATTCATTTGAGTCTAAGAGTTAATACTCATAGAAATTCATTGAAATTTTTTACGGCACATACCATCAGAAAAGGAAAGGATAGTGTGTTTTCGCACACCTTTTATTCGCCAGACATACCATAAAAGAGTAGTTTTAAGTGTTTTGCGAACAGAATTTCAAATTTAATGCCTAACATTAGAAATGATAACTGACTTATAAATTATAGTTTTTGATGTGAGAAATGTCAATACAGTCAATACTATTCCTGTTTTAAGTGCTTTTAAATCCATGAAATTAATTCATTGAATGAATTGTAACTTTCATATCCACTGACAATAAAGTTGTTTAACAAATAAATAAATGAATTCATTTAACAAATCCTTTAGTTTATGGCTTTCTTATGGAAGAACTTCTTAAGATTCCAATTGATGCCAAAGATAAATATCATTACCATTTGAAAGAATCAATTATTTACATAATTACTACTAATTTGTTTGCTCTCATCATTGTTTACAATTATGTAATTAACTCTAATCAATGTAATTTTATTCTTTGTTTCTCAAATATTCTTAGAAAAAAAAAACAGAAATGTTTTATAACTTTTGATTTGAGTGACAAAACATGTTTTAAACACAAAAAGAAGTGATATAATCGTTTTCTATATCAATATATTGGATAATAGCGCCCACTCTTCTGCTCTTCAATCTGTTGTGTAATTGATAGTCAACTTAATTGATAGTTTCACCGAACGGAAGGACATCTGAGGACACGAAAGACATCAATGATTAGACACGTCACTCATGTTTAAGACAAGTATCGCCAAAAAACAATTTAATTGATGGATAAATCAAATGTTGAGATCATTTACTACTTGAAAATTGGATGAAAGTTGAGATCATTGCTGCAGTTATTAAACGTTATTAACTATTTTCTCATCAATTGATTTATCGGATCAATTGTCTGACGAAATGATCATTTAATTAAACTATTAAACGGTTTTGTCGTTGAATTTGTTTTTCTTTCAAAGAATATTTTTAGTTATGAGTAAAACATTATTTTTGATAAATAATTTTTGCATAAATTAAATTCTTTGCCCAAAAGTAAAGCCATTATTATTCTGGGTTTTTCTGATTGAAAGTTTGTGGGGAAGAATATTGTCATTCATTTATAATATCAATTAAATATCAATTAAATGTTTGACTCATTCGGGTTTAAGGATTTGAGGCCAATTTCATAACTGGAGGCGATTTAGAGGATATTCTGGAGGATGAGCTGAGGAGCGGATTGTAATGGTGTTCACTCACTCTTTTTATTTATACCTTTACTTATAATTTTAAACTCAATCCAAATTCATGTTTCGGTTGACTCACAAAGAGATTCAATTTGAAGGCCGACACCAAATATAAGTTATGAAAATTGAATTTCACTCAATCAGAGAGTGCATACTCCGAGTACATTTAGGTATTCACTCAGGAATTCACTCATTCATTCATAATCTCAATGAAAGTTACAAACAAATGATTTTGTGAAAGAAAAATAAACAATTCATTCAAGAATTTCTAATTAGAAGCCGTTTTGACGATAATATAGTTAGGAATCTCTCAATCAGTTTATTTTTGACTCAAATATGGCATAAAAATAGATTTCGATGAAATATCTTCTGAGATAATTCAGTGCAAATCAATTGAGATTTGGTTAAACATTCATAAATTTAATCAACTCTTTCATTAAAGTCTATTTTGGTTTGACTTCATTGAAATGTTTGAAATTATTAATGAAATTATTGCCGAAAAACGTGTGTAAAACAGGAAATTTCAATCACAACTCCGAGGATATTATTTGTATTAAATCTAATAAAAGTATATCATTTGTTTTAATAGCTTTTCGAGTAATTTATTGAACTCCTCAATCAATATTTGCTAATAAGTCATTTAATACGAGAGGCACTCATTTTTTGACAAAATTCAAATAGTATTTTCTAAAACATTGAGAGAAATGTTTTCAAACTGATGAAAAAATCACGTAATCACTAGAATAACCAAGGTTAAGAACTTAGTCGCCTCTATTTATCCAAAAACTTATGTTTTTATGAAATATGTTTAAAATCTATAATAATCTATAAACAAGAAAACAAGAAAAGTGCAAAAAACCTTCGAATGCCTTCAAAGTAGTTATATAAACATGTAATCTATCAAAAATTGATAATTTCTCTCAAATATTATTGAAGTTATTTGAAAATATCTTTTATCGGTTCAAATGTCTTAAATTAAATAAAATTCTTCAAAAATGCATTTCCACTGAGTTTTATGATTCAAACAAAATAATTGAAATCAAATAAATTTTTGATTCAATTAAATCTTTTGAAAGGACCTTTTTATTAGGAAATATTTCAATTAAATAAAATATCATTTAATTAGTGTTAAGTTCATTCAAATTCAATCAACCCTTTGATTGAAACAAATGTATATTTCAATTAAAGTTGGGACCAATCGGAGAGAGGAATATATAGTATTCAAGTCTTGTGACGGCTTTTATTAATCCAAAGGAATTTTGACATTAAATCAGTTTTATATATAAATCAATTCAATGAATGAATTGTAAATTTTTGTTCTTATTCTGACTCTCTATTAAATTAGATAAATGTTTGTTATTATAAAATGACTTTAATATATATTATTTGCTATTATTTTGAGATAAATTTAGTCGAAATACTTGAACCACAAGTTTAGGTCAGTCACATCGCTCTATCACTCGAGGACTGACCCAATAATATATTTTCACTTTTGGAGAAACTATTTTTTGCATCTTTTCATATAATCTGATTTCTGGAAAACACTTTCAATTATTGAGTAATAAATTTAATACATTTTTCTATTGATAAAGAATTTTGTTTTATTTCATTTCTAGTTTTAAAACGAGTGACAAATGTATTGAATGACAAAAAACTATGAAATTCTATATTAAATATGATTTACTGTTAATCGGATTATTTGCGATCAAGTCTTTAACCTATTGTATGAAAATTGAAGACAATTTCAAAGAAGTTAATCGTGAGTTCAAAATTGGTTTTTGATTTGATGTCAAAAAATCACTGTTTATTACATTCAATCCTGAAGTGGAAGTGTGGATTACAGTGTCTTCTTTGGCCGGTTTCGACAAAAAACACAATCAGCCCTTTGAAAGGCAATTGGAATTGAATTGGAGGCGAGCGCCTACTGATGGTACACAGTTATGGGTCGGACTATTCAATGAAGAGCCCAAAGAAGAAAAGTTAGCCCAAATTGGTAAAAATTATTCAATTGAATGGTTCGCAACTGAGGGACAGTCGAATGGAAGCCATAGGTATACCGTTTCGGAGACATTTCCTTTCAATTATTTAAAAATCAGAAGATATCTAAACAATTGAAAACAATTTAATTGTCTAATAGTTTTGAATCCATTGACGCAGAACTTCACTACAGTTTCCTTACAAAAGGTTTTCAAAGAAGAATTTGCACTTAAATTGTCTCAAATATTGGATCGCTTTTATCGATTCCAATAGAATTGTGGCCAAAGACTGCCTCAAAATTAATCCATTTTGGATGCAAAACAATTTAGCCTTAATTGGAGACAAAACTCTCATGGATCTAATGATTCCGGGAACTCATAACAGCGCCAGTTATGACCGATTCAATATGAAAGAGGACAGTCTCTACAATAAATATTCTTTATGTCAGGACGAGACTGTCTTTAATCAACTTGTATATGGAATTAGGTAATTTTAGCCATGTTTTAAGAATCTAGGTAAATTAATTCTGTGGCAGATTTCTAGATCTAAGAGTAGCCTATGATCACGTGGAAGGGGAAAAACATAAGCTATGGATGGTGCATGGGCCTATCATAATGAAGCAAACACTTCAATCTGTGTTGAGTCAGGTCAAAAAATTTCTTTCATTGGCCCCCAAAGAGATAGTTATACTTGACTTCCATCGATTCGAAAAGGGATTCATTAAAGACGAAGATTCCCCTCAACTCATAAAAAGACACCACAGAAAAGTCATGGCACTCATTCTCAAGCATTTGAATGAATTTGTGGTTCCAAACAATATGGGACTCAACTCTACTTTGAATCAACTCATTGCCAAAAACAAAAGAGTAGTCATTGGCTACGGCTCTGACCACTATATGGTTGTGCCACAGGCTAAACATTTGTGGCCTAACACTGATGATATTGAAGAAATGATTGAGTTCTTCAACGATACCCTTTGTGAATATTACCCTGATCAGTTAACGTCTGCAATGGCGCAGTTGACTGCTGAAAGATTCAGTATAATTTTCGACAAATACAATGGTCTGAGGACTATGGCTCAGAGCATAAATCGAATAATTAGCGATGCTTTCAGTACAGGCAACAGGGGTTGGGCTAAGTGTGCAAATGTTGTGTCGACCGACTATTTTCTCGGCAATAATCTCATAGATATCGCAATTAAAACAAATCAAATTCGAGCGAAATATTCAATAAAATGATTAAATACTTATACAAAACACAATTCTGACGACAATAAACTGAATTCAATTTTAATTTAAAGATTTATTTAATTGAAAACTAAAAATAAAACAAAAATTTAATAGATTTTATGAAATGAAATGATTTTGAGATCTGAGAGGAAACCCAAACTGAGGATAATTTTCAAAATTGATTTAATGGATAAAATAAATTTACAAAAATTGATTTGTGTCTTAACTTAGAGGCGAGTCCTATACAAAGATCATGTTATCTGTCAGTTTGAAACCATTGAGTTGAGTAAACCAATTCCTTGACTTTTGAGGGCCTAAAAGCAATTGTTTGAGAATTGCAGTCAAAATCATTATCTAATGGTTTAGGAAATTATAAAAAGTTAAGTGAAGTGATTACCTCTTTGACGGTATCGGGCATTAGATTCATCTTATAATTAAGTAATTCATTTGTCAAGAGTTTTGCCAATTCTTTTGCGAGGGCCGCCTCACTGTCACACGTTATCTCATAATTGTCCTTCAAATCAAAGAGTTGTCAAACCCAAAAAATTAGAGAATTTATCAGAAATTAAATACCATTTCAGTCAACGTTTTGAGAGTAATCTGTTTCTTTTGTTCCAGTATTTGAACGATGGCTGCCATTCCTGTGGGCACTCTTTCAACAACAGTCTGGCTCACTCTATTCATAGGTTGAGTGTTGTTTACGGCGCTATTATTCTCTTCCATAACCTTTTTGGCCATATTTTTCTGGTGATCAACGGTTCCGATGTGAACATTGACTTCACCCAAAGAACTCAAATATTTGTCGCAATACTGACAGAAAAGATTGGATTTCGCCAATTCTTCCACCGTTTCCTTTAAGATTGCGATCGGGTTTTCATCGGCTTCTTTCGGAGCTTCATTGATTTCGGGTCGAGAATCCAAGTCCTCTGTTCTTTGATTGAAAGACTTTTCTGGTTGTCTTGAATCCAAGGAATCATCTGATTGTCTTAATCCCAGAGGATCCTCGGGTTTGCTCAACCCTAAAGGGTCATTTGATTGGTAAAATCTTTCACCAGCGAAGCTTCGGACGTCGCCTCCACCTCTTCCCCGAGAGCTGAGGGCATTGATTTCTGGTGGCGTTAAATTGAGTTTGGATGAGGCCTTTTCGATGAAGTCATCGATATCATCGATAAATGACTTTTTGGGCACATTTTCAACACTTCTTTGAGAGTTCGAACCGAAAAACCTTTGGTCGATAAGAGATTTGACGAAAGAGGGATCTCTTCCACCTCTGGCCCCTTTAGAGTCACCGCGCCTGTAGTCGGGATCATTTGCTGTGGAAATAACATTCGGTAAATTAGGAGTTGTTTTGCGGTTATTTATTGAATTAGAGGCTGGCCTTAAGTCAATGTCACGAATTCGTGAGTCTGTGTCTGATTTGGGTCTTAAATCCGTGTCATTAGAAGAATTACCGGCATTTCGTTCACTGAATTCATTACTCGGATTTCTATCGGTTTCATTCCTAGAAATCTTAGTCTGAATGCCTTCTCTGATACCATCTCTAAAACCGTCGCGAAAGCCATCCCTTTGTAGGGACGGACTTCTTGGTCTTTTATTGAATGGCGAGTCTTGTTCTCTGTCTTCTCGGGGAACCATTTCTTGCCACTTATGTGCGGTGGCAGACACCGCTCCGAAACCGAATTTATTGCTCAAAGGATCGATAGGTTTGCGACCTCTACCAGACGGACCCATAAAATTCTGACCCCTACCAAAACCTCGTCCTCTACCCCGAGAATTTGGTGAGGGGAAAGAAGGTGCTTGCCTTTCAGCTGGACGAGGGGGTGCACGTTCGGCGGCGGATCTCACCATTGTGTTGTCTTTGAGGTCTTTGTTTTTAATGCCTTTCATTTTGTTGGCCATCTCTTCGTCATAAATGCCGGCCGCTATCATCTTTTGGATCCTGACCTGATCTATGAAGAGGTCGTCGTCAGCCATTTTGGTCCAATATTTGTCGAAATCGACTTAAAATCAGACAATAATTGAGTTAAAGTTTTGAAACCAAAGCATAGCACAAATGGCTTTCAAAACTCCGCCCATTTATAAGAGACACAAAAGTCAATGAATTGGCGCTAAATTCAAATCAATGATTATTATTATAAAACCAATAATTTGAGTGATAATCACCTCTTTTGAAAATATAGGAAACATTCGGAAAACTGAAAGATCTGTAACCACTTATTTCCCCTAT
>JAQGAR010000530.1:0-14286 GCA_034697865.1 Oribatida sp.
ATCAAACAAAACGCCTGACTTTCATTTGTATTCGACGGAAGAAATAACTATAAATTCAATAAATTTGAACAATAATTATCTATAAATTTATTTCAGACCTCTCCAGTACAAGACATAACCTGAAAGAATAATCATGTTGAATTTTTTGATTATTTAATAATGTAAGTCAAAGGTTTAGCAAAATGTTTACCGTTTGCTGATAACGATTGACATCACATAAAACACAAATTGACTGAAACATAAAAACAATTTTAATATGTGTTAATTTCACAACAAAATAAAAATAAAATTCAATTCATAGATTCATTGCACAATTTGTGGACAGACCTGAAGTCCACTACTTCCGAAACCCATACATATCCTTATCATCTATAAAGCAATAAATTATTGAGTAATTAAACGATTAATTATTATAAGATTCACATTCGTGTGTTTGTCAGCTCTCTTCAAATATATGGCTGTCGTGAAAATTGCGGACAAAATCAAAATCAGTGGTGTTCTTCGCGTAAACATTTTGAATGAAACCATAGTTTCTGACTACAGTGTAGTTAAAACCAATGTTATTGCAATTTGACAAACAAACAAGATTCAAACTTGATCAATCAAATGGAAAGTGCTTTCATTGGCAAGAACTTTTCTATCAATTATATCAGACATTAAATAGCATTTTAAACGGAACTTACAAAATAGTGAATCGCTTTCCAAATACAATCTTTTGTCAGAAAAACTTCTATAGAATTGTTTGCATACAATTAATTGTATGTTTCATTGAATTGAGTGATTTATTTGAATGTCCATTCAATCACTCGATTTAAACCAAACTCATTTAAAGCGATTCAATTTCATTCTCTATTATTCCAAATAATTCGAAGGCCAGCCTTTGTGCAAAATTAATTTATTGTACATGTTAACATCAAATAAATTGTGGAAGATCATTGCCATTATATTGGTTCGCATTAAATGCTGACATAATTTCAAAACAATTTGAATTCAGTCTTAAATCTCATAAAATATTTTAACATGGAAAATTTATTAACAGTAAAATAGTATCTAGACAATATTTCTAGTAGAAATTAGGCAGGATTAAATAAGAATTGCTCTGAAGAGAAAAGCTGTCCATAGAGGCCAAGTGGAGATGAATGTACCCACAACATAGTCAACAAATTGATTTTTATATGGAACCTTTAAGTTTTCTCCCGTTCGGTGTCGTCTTTTATCAATGGATTGGGGAGAGGCCACCTTCAGATCGTATGCCTGCCCTATAAGAGCAAAGAAGTCGATGAAAGCGGTGGCCAAATTGAAGTTCGATTTCCATCCAAATTCACTCGCACTATAGTCTGGAACAATTTACGAAAAAACATAAAAATCTATAACGGTGTAAATAATGATCATGCAAACATACCATATGGAAAGGTGTGGTGATAATTATGATAGCCTTCACCCAAACTCAGATAAACGACAGAAAAGTTTTCTCGTGAGGCAATACTCTTGTCGTACGGCTATTAATGCAAACAATTATTAGTTATTTAAATAATTTTGAGAGTAATTATTCTGACCCTTAATCCTGACATATGCGCTGCAGAGTTGACCAGCCATGCCTGGTGTAGAGACACACAATACCGGGTCATATTCAATGCAAAAGATATAAGAAATGTTTCGGACCAGAAATAGCACGGAATAAGAGTAGGAATTACTCCCCAAAAGAGCAAAACTAATTGAGTGTAATATTTGCGCTGAAATCGAACCACAGGGTCGGACCAAAGGTCAGACATATCGATCTGTCGGCCTTTTTCAATGACTTGCGGGTGCTTTTTGACCATAAGCCAACCCATGTGGGAGAAGAAGAAGCCTCTGTTCGAGTTGTGTGGGTCGGCATCTGTTTCGGCATATTTGTGGTGAACTCTATGGTCTCGACTCCATTCGTAAATGTCGTTCTGAAGGGCCAGAGTCTCCAAAATCATAAGAAGGATTCTGAGTGGTGTCCGAGCCTTATAACACTTATGGCTCCATAATCGGTGAGCGCCGGACAAAACGCCAAACGCCGAACTAATTGCCAAAAAATAGGCCCAAATAACAGTCTGATACTTGGCCTGAGTTACCGCACAATAGCAACCATAGAACGCTATCAGATGAAGAATACCTATTTTATAAACACTGGACCACACAATTTGGAGTCGGTATTCACTTTGGGCTGACTTTATTTCGGAGTTAAGCTCTGATTTTGAAACCTTATCTTCTTTATGAAGAAACTCAATATTTTTGACTTTATTTTCAATCATTTTATCTTTGATTTGAGTTTTCGCGACAATTGTCTTAAAACTATTGACTTCTTTTCCGAATAGTGGCGGCATATCTTAAGTTCACTGGAAATGAGATTAAATCTGAAGAATTGAAAAAATTAGAGAACACTTACATCTGAAGAGAAGAGAGGATCGATGACACCTTTAAATCACAAAACAAAGTCAATGTGAAAGTTAACGGAGTTTTATATATAACAAAAAACTCCGTAATTAATATTAATAATATTAATAAACTTTAATAAATATTAATAATATTAATGAACACTGAATTGAAAGTATCTGAGATCTGAAACTCGGCCAAACATTGTCTGACAATGTCTTGTGAGTGCGAAATGTCGCGTCTATTAAGCATTTAAGTCAAGGCTAACCAAATTCACTGATTTTTTCGACGAATAATAGACAGGATTTTAAAATTCATTTAATTTTAGTGATAAATAATTAATTTTTTTTCACAATATCTGTGCAATCGATATGACTCATAACATGTGCTGTAGAATTGACTTAAAACTGCATTCAATTTGTTTATATTTTAGAATAGGTGAATATTGCGAATAAATAATAATTTCCTTCTACTACCATTACTACCATTCCTCTCATTCCTATGGAAACGTTTCAATTTATTGATCCGATTTGGAACAACTCAGGGCTCAGACATTGAAAAAATTCTGTAGCATTTGTTCAGAATATCTCGAAAGTTGTAATAGAGCACATATGAATAACTTTTACACGCTAAATTTTGCAGAATATATTAAAAATATTAGCATGATTAAACGTTTGGCTAAGATTAATTAATATTAAGATTAATTAGTGAATTAGATTAATCATGGAATTAATCAAAATTATTTGATTTGAGGTATTATTTATTAATAGGAATAAAATATATTAATTATAGTAAATATACATTAAATTAAAAGATAAGCAAAGTATTAATCTTGAAATTATTAATAATTTATTTTTCAATAGCGTGAAAGTCATTGAAAGTTATTTTTTTGTTGTTTGGGTCGAAAATTTGAAACATATATCAAATTATAAAACCATTTCCTCTATAATAAACTCATTTTAAGTGAATTTCTATAATAAACGCGAAATTTATTACTGTTTTGGCAAAAATTTCAGTAATTATTCGTTCATTGAATTGAAACGATATAATTTAAGTCAAAAGTTTAGATGGATTTGGTATTATAGACACAAACAACTTGTAAATTACATGTTTATCAAGTGTGAAGCTCAACCTTCAACTTTTCTACAAAATCTTTAATTCATTGAATCTTGCAATTTATATTTTAACGAGAAACAATTTTACAAAAATAAAATACATTCATAATTTCAATGTAAGTCTAATTAAGTTAATTAGACTAACATTTATTATTTGATCAAGATTAATAATTATTTATTATAAATTATTATCAATTAAAATATTTGTCGCGAAAAAAATTAAGTTATTAGATAAGAAAATACTTTGACATTAAATACTAATGACAATAATGGCTTTATGACAACTTCTTCGAATTAATCTTGCCAATTTCAACATGGACTTAAAAGCTTGCTGGACATTTTTGTGTGTAGAATTGGTTGAACCAACGCCTGAATTTGACTAAAGGCGCCTCATTTTTGGCGAAAAATGGCTTTTTTAGGAATTTCTTATTATTCCAAATAATGATATCCCTCTCGATCTTAAATAACAGAATTTATTTTATTTTCATTTATTATGATCATGATAAATTTAGTAGGTTTACCATTCTGGCCTCGCCGTAAATGACAAACTTGGAAAATAGTAATCCTTTGAATGTAGGCTCAGAATAAAAGTGGTGAATAATTTTGTGTTTCATTTGTGCCAATGGGGTAATTGTTTGAATGATCCTGATATCTATATCAGCCAAGCAATGAGCCTTCAAGTTTAAATGAACATTAGCTGGTCCTATTTGTTGTATAAACAGGTTCACTCGCATAAATGATTTACCAAATAACGAATAATCAGCCTTCATATCCAAGAGTGCGATGTGTTTGTCTGGCGGAGGGGAGAGCCTCCAATCGGCCTTCCAGTCATATCTTAAAAACTTTGTGAGCAAATTATAGAATTTTGATCGGGAGATGACAGTCCCTAAGAACTCTGGACTGGAGTGTAGTTCATTCAAGTGCTGAATGTCGGCCCCATTCTCAGGGATTTCCTAACAAACAATTAATTTTGACAAAAATCATAAAAACAGTCATTTTTTCAGAAAAGTTAAACAAAAGACTTTAAATCTGTTTATTATTAGTAACTGTTGTTTGAAAAGTCATTATTTTTAAAAATGATAAACTATGACATTTTAAGAAACGCTTTCATTTAATGGTCTATTTCTTAATAAATTGGAGATTTTCTTAAGAAATTGTTTTGAAAAGAGTAAGTTTGTATCGAACCTGAAGATGACAATTGACAATATGCTCAGCTCTGCCTCGATAGACAAACCTTGACTTTTCAATGTCATTAATTTTAATGGGATACCACTCAGGGCTGCGTCCGTCCGAGTGATGCCAAACAAATATAAATCCATTGACTTCAATAGATTGCCAAAGTTTGATTTGTGCACTGGGTAGTTTTGAGCCTAATATAGATTTTTCATTCAATTATTGAACAAAAGATTTGAAATTAATTTCAAAGAATATAACAAACCCTTGACTCACATTGAATTCCAGGTACTTCAGTACAGATACCGTCGCTTTTATAAGTCCATCCATGAAATGGACACCTAATTGAGTCGCCAATGACCTGCCCTCCGACACCAAGATTAGCCCCCAAATGAGGGCAATAGGCATCGGCGACATAAATATTGCCAGAACTGCCTCTGAAGACAACTAAATCATAACCGAAAGCAAACACTGGTTTTATTTGATTTATTTTGAGATCTCTTGACTCAAGTACTGAGATCCAACCGTTCGGGTAAAATGGCGGCAATTCTTCCAATTTGTAGATCCTTTTCAGATCAAAGTCCTTATAATTCCATTTGGTGTCACTTAAGTCCTGAGTCAATCAATTTTAAATATAATTACTTTTATAGAAAGTTTCAGATTTAATACCACAACTATTTCGTTGAATGTCAAAAATTTATAAAATAGACCGCCAATGAAAATTACAAAGATAGATACCACCATGGAAACCATGTATTGAAAGTTGAGTGATAACCAGCTCTCATCTATTACAATTTGTGTCATTTTCAAAACAGTGATGGGTAAACAACAGATGTTTCTAAAAAAATTCAGTATTTTTAATGTAAATTATTGTTGACATTACAAGTTGTAAACAACTGCTGGCTTATAATATTATTATTTATAAATTGATAAATTATTTACCCTTAATAATAATAATAATAATACCTAATAATACTTAATAACAACTAAGGCATAATTTCAAGACGGAAAAATGTGCCATATTAACAGCAACAGGGAGAACTCTGCACATTTCATAGTTATTTTCCGCTAACTCGCTAAATAGTTTACACTAAAAGAATTTACAGCAAGATAGGAAAAAAGACTACTTGTCCACCAATTAGATTCTATGAATTAAGTCACAATTAAAATAAAACACAAACTGCAATCTTAACTATATCATAAGACCTGTTAACAAATTGAAAACATATTTTATACTTTTTTTTATAATTCAAATTTGTTGCTAAAATAGATTAAATCTTAGATTCAAATCTAACACACTTTCTGTTAGCACCCGATAACACCCAATAATTACATTTTCACGGATATTTTTCATATTCAAAATATTAATACTTGTCTTTTCCTCTGCTTTCATAGTGATTTTTGATAAGTCCCTTGTTATTTTCCCAACTTCGTGTTTTTCTCAGCCAAAACCTCTACAGACCTAATATCTTTTCATAGATGTACAAGGAATTTCTTGGCTCAAAAGGGGGTCCTCTTCCAAAATTTCAGTTTTTTTGGCTTATAAAAAGAGCATCCCTGCTAGATCTTATACATGGATGTATGTAAGCAAAACATATAGAATCTATACATGTATTATAGATCATGTTATTTTACTAAAATTAATTGTTTGAAATTTATTAAATTTTAAAAGCATATTGAAATTTGTTTGATATTCACTACTATCAAATTACAAATCAATCAAAACCAATTATAACTACTGTAGAACCCGTTTAAAAGTGATCGAACAAGTTGATAAAAGACTTTTAAATTTTTATCAGAAAATATATGCATGTTAAGAAACAATCTAAAGAAGAAAAAACATTGATATTCTTGCAAATAATATGCATGATATTAAATTTAATATTTAAATCAATAAAAAATAAGAATTTATTTGATTTAGATTTCGATAGATTTCAAACTTAAATGAAACAAAAGTGAAAAAACGATTTAAAAATCGTTCGAAACATTTAATCAAAGCGTCGATTTAGACATAATCTAAAATATAATTAAATTTCAGATAAGACTCTGAATTCAGTTCAAGAATTCGTAAATCGTTTGCAACAAATAAAAAGTAGTTTCAGCAAAAATATTCTTCGAAAACAATTTAATCAGTAATACGTACGCAAATACACTATTAATCAATTGATAAAAGTCTATTCTTGGATAAAGATCATTAATACCGGCTCAAACTAGACAGAATTACGTAATAGCAGGGTTCGCCAAGAGGGGGGTTTTTCAAAAGCTCCCCCTTAGCCAAGAAAATAGTACATTATCCCTCTGGGCAAATTGTTTGAGGTTTTCCGATTTTTTGGAATTTTTAAAGAGTTTTCTTTAAAAAAAATCTCCCTCGAACACCCTGAAATCGAAAAGCTTGGCGAACCCTGCATAACTTATTAAATGAACAAGTTTTTTCTTATGAATCATGAGTTATTATGTTATCTCTCATGTCGCGAAATAAATTGGTGAAAGGTTTGAAAAACAATATTTCAACCCTCATATCAATAAAGTTTACTAAAGTGTATCGATTATATATGGAATCGGGATTACAGATAGGTAGAATCGAGATAAGCTAAGTTATCATTCTCTTATTTGTGACGTTTAAACACTCCTTCGAAGGCAGAGCAATCACGTGTAACTCACATTTATCTCAGTGATGGTTAATGGAGGGGTCATAAGAAAAAATCACCTGGACTTGAGCATTTAAATTACTAGATCAATATTTAATATATTCATTGATTAAATATATCCATCAAAATTCAGAGGATAGAAGAAATATCTTGGAATAACCAAGTATTTTCAAATGAAAAATTAACAAATAGCATAACTACCATGAGCATTCATCGTGAGGTTCACAAAGAGGTTCCTTTTTGTTCACCACTGAACTGTATCTAAATATTAAAGATTATCAATCACTGAGAATTAGGAACCCTTTTGAACAGGACAGAGATAAACCATACTTGGTAAAGGCTACCCTTTTTTAAGTTGGAAACAGATAAGCAACTAGCTTAAATAGCTGCATTTCCATTGAAATCTCAAAGTTAGATTTTTGCCCAAAATTATCTAATATTGCAAAAGAATGTTTACAACTTATAAACTATTAACTTTTGTCTTTACCCTAACTGTTGTTTATGGAAAGCCAGAGCAAATTCACATTTCCCTTGGAGGTATTATCATTAGAATACTTAGCAATTGTTAGTTAATTATGCTAATTTTGCCATTTTCATCATCAGCCAACCCAACTGAAATGGTGGTCACATTCACCACATTCTCAAAGAGTGACCACTCTTTGGTTCGATATAACAAAATCAATGGAGTCATCAAAACTGTGTCCTCAGATATTACCAAATTCCACGACAAGAAATATAAGGCTTACATACACAGAGCTCGGCTAGTCGACTTAGAACCTGGTCATGAATATGGTGAGTTTTGCTATTTCATAATGTGCAAGATCAAATCTTATTAAACGCAAACATTTAAACAGAATACCAGTGCGTTACAGATGACCTTATGTCTGAGCGTTTGCGATTTAAAGCTGTGTCTAACCGCACCGATTCATCAGTCAGAGTTGCCGTTTACGGTGACTTAGGTCTTGAAAACGGCGTCTCCCTTGGTCAGCTAAAGGCAGATGCTCAACAAGGACTGTATGATTCAATATTTCACATCGGTTAGTCTTAATAACTTATCTTTCATACCATTAATCATAAACATGTTTCATTTGATTCATTCATAATTCAGGTGATATCGCATATAACCTGAATTCGGTGAGTCCCACAGTCCACTCCTAAGTTATGTCATTATTTTGAAAAATTAATGAAATGTCTTCTCTTAGAACGATGGTAAGGTTGGCGACGAGTTCATGAATAAAGTGCAACCTATCGCAGCCACTGTGCCCTATCAAGTTTGCCCTGGTAATCACGAAGATAAAAGGTTCGGTCATTTTTCAATTCATAGATCAATTTTATTGACATTTATTTATCAAATGTTTTTTTTAGAAATTTCACTCATTATTTGAATCGATTTTCAATGATTGACTCGAAAAGCAACCAAACAAACAATCACTTTTATAGTTTCGACCTTGGTCCAGCACATTTTATGTTCTTCTCAACTGAGCTATACTTTTGGCCAGAATATTTTACCGAATCTCATCGAAGATGGCAGTACCAGTGGATCGAAAACGATTTAAAGGAGGCCACCAAACCTCAAAGCAGAGAGAAAAGACCCTGGATCATTACTTTAGGGCACAGACCTATGTATTGTCTCAAAGACATGGATAAGGACTGTTTTCATTTAGAATCTATTGTAAGAAGACCATTATGAGATTTCAAATAATTCAAATTGATCATGCAGATTCGACAAGGCAGAAGTGGAGCGGATTTGGCAAAGAGCACAGAATATGGTTTGGAAGACTTGTTCTATAAATACGGGGTCGACATTCAATTCTATGCTCATAAACACATCTATGAGCGAACATTTCCCATGCATAATTTTAAAGCAAACAGGACGTCCTGCGAAAAGGACAGTCATATATATGACAACCCCAAAGAACCCATTCAAATAGTATCTGGCTCAGCTGTAAGTCATAGTTAATTATTAAGTCACGTATCAAACTTAATTCAAATTACAGGGCACGTTAGATAGACCTTCCCTCAATAAGGGCGTACCAGAATGGGTTGCCTTCTATTCGAAAGACTGGGGCTTTACTCGAATGAATGTTAAGAACAAAACACACATTTTTATCGAACAATTTTCCACAGAAAATGTAATTTTTATTCACTGATTATCTCAAACTCTTCTGAACCGAATTTTCTTTATTTTCAGAACAAAGTATTGGACAGCTTTACGATCAGAAAGGATAGACCTCAGCGGTGACTAAAATGTAAACCCATTTGAATATCTCATATTCTCGTTATAATTCATATTATCATTGATTCATAAAAACATTTTAATGTAAAATAAATTATTTAATAAAAAATATATATAAGTGCTGACCTTTTGACCATATTTGATGTTTGTTTAATACCTTGTAGTGATCAATTTTAGTAAACAGTCATTGAGTGGTTAGTCTTAGCCAGTAATTACTCTGTGATCTTTACTTGTCTAAGCAGATCAGTGCGGCAAATTCAGTGTAGGCCAAGTATTACTCAATATTGGGGAGAATAATGAAGTTCTTTGATTGGGATCAGACAATTGGACAAGATGAGCATTATTGCATTGATAAACATTGCCATTAATATTGCTATTCTTCGCAATAATAATACAGATATCTGAGCCAAACATTGAGAATAAAAGATTGTAAAAGAATTGAGTAAGTAGAAAGTAAAGTAAAAAGTACCACTACCTAAAGTACAATACATATGAACTAACAAGGTATATAAAGCATTTGAAACGATTACTGATCAGTGGAGAGGAAGGTTCTAAGAAATAAATTGTGAATTTGTGCGCTCAACCAAATCTACCAAAATTTTCTTTCTTTCTTGTAATTAATTGTTGACACTAACCGTGAGGTCGGGCGAAGCAATTGCTATTTCTTGGTTTATTCTTCCGCTGATATTTTCAAAACA
The DNA here is from genome assembly GCA_034697865.1 of Oribatida sp. Lineage (NCBI taxonomy): Eukaryota > Metazoa > Arthropoda > Arachnida > Sarcoptiformes > Oribatida sp. The sequence goes on from JAQGAR010000530.1 coordinate 10,271, forward strand.
AAAATTTATTTAGGCTTTCATATGATATCAGTTACTGAAGCTAAGTAAAAATATTCATATATCTCCCTGAGAAACCGAGCTTGGACACATATAATCTTGTAAACCTATAATCAAAATTATTTTAAATGTTTTAACCATTTTGACAACTTTCATGGGGATTCTGAATGCAATTTGTTGTATCGATTCATAAATCACTGCAATTCAGATTTTTTTTTAATGTAAAACAAATTATTTCCTAAAAAATATTTCCCAATAAAAGCATAGAATTTTGAGATCAAAAATCTCTTAATGGAAAAGGTTTTGATTTATTATAGCTTTGAAACAGACAAAAATGAACTTGGTGAACTTGATATTTATTGATAAAGTTTTACATACAATTCAATTCATGAATAAATAATTCGATGAAATATTGTATATTATTCTAAAACGAACGTACATTCAGTGCATCGATGTCTCAGTTTATCGATTATTACATCGAAAATATAATCAATTGAAGCGGAAAATCAAAATTATTTACAATAGAAAAATGAAAATTCAATTTTTTAAGTATTCAAAAGTAATAAAACATTCAAAATAGTCTATTCTTAGTCATTGCCATTTGATTGCATTTCTTGAGATTCCTGGCCCTCCCGGACCACTGCCTCCATTTGGACAACAGTGTGATCACATTCGGTGGTCGACTCATCCAAGTCATCCATTTGATTCCCACAATTATTTTTGTCGCAAAAGCGGTCAATATGTGTAGTCGTTAACGAAGACCTGGCGCTTGTATTGCTCAAATCATCTGCTCATAAAAATTAAAACACATTAAAAATTGACTAAGGTTACTCAATAATTCTAAAAAAAATAATTAAATGTTAAATAAAAAATATTGGTTAACAATTGGAGGGTTCATGGTACCTGACCTCAGGGGTATATTTCGATGAATTTTTCAGTGGCGGTATTTTGAAAACTTTTTGTAAAAAACCCGTTTATGTTTATCTCCGAGATTTTTCCAGGCTCAATGGAGGTAAGTTTTTTTTTATTGATTAACAAAGTAATACTCCCACTGCTGACACTAAACTCTAGTTAATAATTAAAGAATGCTTTTATCCCTCGAGTTTTCTGAAAATTGAAGTTGAAAATTAAATTTAATCAAACTATAGTAACAAATTGATACAAATTGAGTCTGGCTACAAACATGTGTTTCAGTTATTCAATAGAATTACTGCATATTAAATAAAGGAATTACCGATGCTATTGACGCACGAGTTTTCAGTGTTGATGCTGTGTCTGGGTATCATCAGCTGACACCTCGAGTCAGAGCTCTCGATGGTCTTCCATTTGAGGTTCGGTTCCAATTTCATTTGAGAAGAATACGTGACCTTTAAGTCAAATTCATGGAGTGATGGCGACAGAGGTGGCGTATAAAATGGAAATAATATTAAACACCAATCAGATTTGGTCAACATTTGCTAGGTGGAAATAATGAGTAAAAAGCTAAGAATATGCCAATAAAGCAGCAAAAGCCAACAATTTCCAAAAAGCCAAAAGGAAAACTTAATTTAATAATAAGAAAAGATATTAAATTACCTAGAGCTAAAGCAAAAGCAAAAACTGAGAATAACAATTAAATTATTCAACTGATTAAACTTGATCAAATTAAATAAAAACGAATTCTAAGTAACGTTAAAATTTAAAATTTGATTAAAGGTTTTGGATTCAAACTCAAAGATATGTTTTGTGATAAGCTTTTTAGAAATAGATTCATGTTTTGAGTTTTCAGACATACTTTGAATTTATTCCTCCGGGGATTTCTGTAGTCATATTCAGCGGTTCCCCGACCCTCGCGGTATTCTTGATATTGTGATAACACACATAGTACTGAATAAATCTAACGCACAAATAATTCAAAACAAATCAGTTAAATATTATTTTCATTAAATTAATATTAAGCAAATTCTTGTTAATTAAAACTAGAGTCAATTTGAATCTATGGACATAATTTCAATGCTCAAGAGAATGTCAAGAGAATTGCTCTTTCAATTAGTTTTAAATCAATATAAACAATAGGCTTACATTTAATAATCCGAAGAGGATATCGACCGCATATACAGCGAGTGTCTCGTCCTCTTCGCCAACATTTCCCTCTTCTCCATTACTTATCTCTCGCTTCAGATGAAAATTTTCACAAAAGGATTAGATTTCATACTCGAGAAAGGATTATAATCAGTGATTTCGACAGACTGTTGCTTCTGAGCACCCACACTAAGTGCCGACAATTCCCGACATTTTCCCAGGAAAACTTTTAAAGGAGGCGATTGTCCGCCGAGAGAAAAAACAGAAGGCTTATTAAAAATATTCGGGCTACACTTTCTTTCTGCGTCATTGGTTTCTAATTGTTTTCATAGAGAATACTAGATTACACTCGATTCTACGTAATTTGATTCTCAAAATTAACCAATTACAGCTAGAAACAGATTTGTCAAGATTATATTCTAGCTAAAAATATAGATAATTAAAAAATCAATAGTAATTATTCTTGAGTTTACTGGCATTCTGTAGAATCTAGTGACTAGATTATTCATATTAACAGATGACAAGTCCTTTTAAGTAGTCTAATTATGAGACTCTATAAATAATTTAATTTAAAGACTTGAGTTAATTAATAATTAAAACATTGATTCGTTTTAGTGACAAAATTCGGTTCTTTTAAAGTTCTATAAAATTGTTATACAAATTAATCATTTATTTCAATCTTATAGAAGTCCATGTTTTTGGGCAAATAACCAGAATATTTAATAATTTGATTTTACGACTCCAAAGATTTTACCCTATTTCACAATTTGAAAGAATGTTTTCTAACAGTTGTGACAAATCTTTCAATATTTTAGTATAATATCAAGTGTTTCACAGAAAATGTTTAATTTAATGGATTTTTTGCATAGAATTTATGAGTATTTGCTGTAAAATAGAATTTTATTTTTCTCTTTTGAAACAATTTTTTCTAATAAAAAAACGAAAATTTAGGTCAGAATAAGAAAAGTTTAACAAATGAGTTGAACATTAAATATTCAGAATTCAATTAATCGCATCTGAGATTCTCTTGGAAATGAGAAAAACATAAAGAATAATCACTGCACAGAATGAGTGATGAAACGAATTAATGCAATATAGGCAGAGCTCACAATGAATTAGTTTAGTTTTACATGAATTTAATCAATTTATTTCTTTTCATTCAAAATAAGTAACTCTTTTAATCCCAGAGAATTACTTCATTTTAAAAACAAGTTTAATCTTTTAGACCCATTAATCTATATTAATGCCCAAGGGAAATCTAGTGGACATACATGGAAATGTCTACTAAATATATTAATTCTATAATTAGAAAAACTTGGTGAAAACAGATTAATAATAGATTATTAAGGAATTGTTGATAATTTAGTAATTTCAATCAGACTAAAGAGAGTTGTCGTTTCGAAAATTGACACTTCATCTTATACACAATTGAAATCTACAGCAAAACGAAGAGTTATATGTTTGATATGATATAACTGAGATATAAATAATTTGAATGATGAAAATTTTGGTCACCAAATAATTAATTTATTAAAACTTAAAATATCAACTCTGGCTAAAAATTATAACTGTTTATCCGCGAGTATGTATTAAAGAACTTTTCAGTCTATTTTATGTAATCGTCTATTTAAGCCAAAAACTTAATGCCCGTCAATTATTTTTATGGTTTAGCCTTTTATTTGGGATACATTCATTTGCCCCAGTTGTTCAGTTGCCCCAATGGTTCAGTTGCCCCAATGATTTATTCGCCCCAATTATTTATTCGCCCCAATGGTTCATTTGCCCCAATGTTTCATTTGCCCCAATGGTTCAGTTGCTCCAATGATTCATTTGCCCCAATGATTTATTCGCCCCAATGGTTCATTTGCCCCAATGTTTCATTTGCCCCAATGGTTCAGTTGCCCCAATGGATCATTTGCCCCAACTGCTCAATTCTCAAACTGAAAAGTCATAATTTT
>JAQGAR010000531.1:0-14246 GCA_034697865.1 Oribatida sp.
AAATCTAGTTTAATTTAACGTTAATTTAGTATAAATCCGGTTTTTTCCGCGAAATTACCGAAAATAACGGACAAAATTGCGGAAAAATGGCGGCCAAACCGGAAAAAAATGGCCGCCGCGCTTCGCGCGGCGGCTATTATTTCTCAGCGCTTCAATTTCTAGGGGGTAAAGGGTCTACCCCCCCTTGGTCAGCCCTGCTTATAAGTAAGCCACATTTGCTTATTTATCCCCAGATTCTTGTGATAGATAATTCGCATTATCTTTAATGTTATTAATAAATATAAATAAATGAAATCAAAGTCTGCGATCATTTTCTTAAAAAATATTAAACAGCTATTAAAAGCAAAATACGAATGAAATATAAATAATTTATGCAATACTTGAGTTAGTAATCAGTTGAATCCATTTAAAAATAGAAAGAAATTGAATCAAATTGCAATGATGAACTTGCAACTATTTAAATATAATGACAGCAATTCGTTGAGTGATGGCATTAATTACCCGAAAGACAAATAAACAAAATGTCAAACTCTTAAAAATTGAGACGTTTTCGGAATTTGATTTATTGAAAAAACTACATTCAAGTCAATCGTTTTAAACAGTTATTAGTCTCTTAGTTCCCAAACAAAGATTCAATTGTTTTAAACAGATTTATAGCGGAACTTATCTTAATTTAAATGTCATTTATTTGAAATCAAATGGGATAAACAAAAATGAAATGAGAGATAAATTTCATAATTCGTTAAATAAGTGAAAACACTTAATGTGTGACTTCAATTACTTTATGCAACAACTCATAAGCGCACAGGAATTCTCCAGATTTCGATTCTTCAAATATTGCCTTCATATATTTTTTCTATTTCAAGTAATTAGTGAACTAGATCCAACTTGAACTATCTCAAGAAAATAGAATTCATAGATTCTACTGGTTATATATTTTAGCTGAAAAATTGTTTAATTGTTTAAAAAATATGGCAAGGTTATGTTTTTGATTATAAATTTTATGGCATAAAAATGAAAGATAGAATTTATGCGAAACATAATTCAAATGTTTATTAAACAGAATTTATTTTTCTGTCAAAAGAGATGAGTTGTCGTACAAACAAAAACTTATGTTTATTTGGTTAAGAATTTGTTTTTAAACTCAAAGGATTACTCAATCACTAAGGGAATAAAACTTGAGAAATGAAATGATCCCATCAAACATTCCTTGAATTTGAATCTTTTCCCACACGTATCTGAGAATTGAAAAATAAAAGAGGTCACACACTCTTTTCCTATCTATTTATACCATTCATTCTTTTTGATGGAATAATTCAGCGATTAATTTCTTAACGCAATATTCAAACAATCCGTAAAAGAAGAGTAAATCGACGCCAAAATCTCAAAATAATAATATTTTTTTATTTTAACACAATCCAGATACTTTTTGTCGACACTTCTATTATTTAAATTCCAAGCAAACTTCAGTTTTATTATTCGTTTAAAACAACAACAAAAAATGATTAATTGTTTTGGTAGGGTATGGCGACAATCCTCCCAAAACCACTGCGGGTCAGGCGATTACAATGGTTTACGCATTTATTGGAATTCCGCTTTTACTTATGGTATTGGCGGATATGGGCAGAATTTTCACCCGAGGAATCAAATTTGTCTTCAAATATATTCGAAGACTTTATTATATGAGAAGTTTGAGAAAAGTTCGAAGAGTTGGCAGAAATGTGGGAAATATAAGCAGAAGGGCTACCGTTCAGTTCCAACAGATTAAGGTATTGAATACATTGATAACAAACTCTAATTATAGTCTTGGATTCAGTATAAGGACACAGCAGTCAATGCCTTCAACAAAGGCGTCGCTTTTTTACCAAATATTCAAAAAACAAACGATTCAGAGGAAGAAAAAATAGATAACAAATCAATTGGAGTTCGAAAAAGTCCAGCCTTTATATATAAAAACCCTGTGGGAAAGCCTCCATTCATCGTCAGAACAAACCCAACTCCTCCACAAACTTCTGCACAATCGTCACCGCCACAAACGCCAATGCCTGAAGATTACCTGGAGATCGACGACGAGTTTAATCTTCCCATAAGTTTAGCCATCATTATTTTGATGTTATATCTGCTGATTGGAGCCATCATATTCTGGTCAACTGAGAGGTGGACTCTTTTACACGCATTTTACTTCGTATTTATTTCAATGTCGACCATCGGTTTCGGGGATTACGTGCCGTCCAATCAGAACGTTCTATTGGCGGCGTTCATATATTTCTTGTTTGGTTTGGCACTCACTTCGATGTGCATTAATGTCATTCAAATCAAACTGAGCGCTACCTTCCAGAGGGCAAAGGTTTTGGTGGGAGAAAGCATCGGATTAGATGTCGAACAGATTATGGCTGAAGAGGTGGCCGCTGAGAACAAAGACAAGGAAAAGGAAAAGTCACCAAGGAGGAGTGTGGACAAATCCAGCAAAGAAAGTAGTGTAGACAAAACTCTTAAAGAGGGGAGCGCTGAGAGGATATCCAAGACAAAGCCCAAGATAACTATTAATAAATGAAAGGCTAAACTATACCATGGTATTAGACCATAGTATATACTATATAGTATTTTTCAGTTTTCTATGACAACTTATGATCTGTCAAACTATCAGATGATTCTGTGTTTCGATTATCCATATCTGGAAGAATAATTATTGGTAGCAAATTCAAGCTTGATAACTGAGATTGTTATCCATTAACTTTACTTTCTATTCGATGCCCTGATATGCTGTCCAATTATTATTTTGGATTAGAGTCTATTTCGTGTCAAAATTCAATTCAAAAATTAATTTTTTAAGACATTCAACAAATTTATTGAAAAATATATTAAATCAGATTAAATGCATCGAAATATTTGTAAAATATATAAACATTCAAAACAAATGTCAATAATATTAAATTAAAATATATTTTATTGTAATTAGTGATTGTTTTTGGTTAAATTTAAATCAATTTTTTCAATTTTTATCGGGTTTTCTCTTAAATAGAATAAAACATTTTAAAGAATAATAATTTGATAATAAAACAAAAGTAGTCTTTCGGTTAGCGGCAAACTTGTGTTTAGGAGGGGTTTGGTATCAATGTTATGGTTTAGCTCAACCTAATATTGTGGATCAATTTAACCAAAACAATAATGTTAACCGAAAGGGTGTCTATAGTTTATTTACTCTCTGTTTGGTTGGCATTCAATCTCTGTCTGAGATCTGAGTGTTCGTCGATATTGTTGTTAGGATTGGGATCGGATTTAATACTCTTTTGACTATTGGTTTGATTTCCATATTCAGAGCCTTTTTTAATTTTGGACGCACCGATCATCAGATACACAGAACTCAGAGCTAAGAATAAATTCAATAAATAATTGTTTGAATTTGAAAGTCTGACCCAAAGATTTCTTACCCGAAACAAAGATCAAAGTCGTTGTTATGATTAGATATAAATTTCCAGAAGTAAACACATTATACAATATATAGCACAGAGAGATCATAACCACTATCAACCAGGATATCCAATTGATAAGCGGTGCGATTCTTCGCGGCGGTTCGACTAGAATTCCCGGAAATTTTCCGTTCTTTTCATGAAATTCCATTAAATTGTCCTAAAAATAAGAATTTTTAAATATTTTTTGAAATTGAAGAGAAATTCAAACCTTCTTCTGATATAAATCGTAGAGGAATTGAGAAATTTGTTCCTCTGAATCGGTGGGCACATCAGTTATGGCAATTTTCCTCAAATAAAAGTCCCCAATGAGTTGTTTACCTCTAACTATAGACCCGAAAGACGGCGAATGTTTGGCCTTATCTGAGAATTTGAGTTGAATGTCAAAGATCACTGTATTCGGATCTGAAAAACCAATTCATTAGTTTTGATATAAAACCAAAATTATATATTAATTACAATTTTCTTTTATATATCGAACACAAAATGCGAATCCTTTGGTTCGCGGCACCAAATGGTACTTAAGAGGAGGCAATCCTTTCTGTTTGGCGAACTCAACGCTATTTTCATACTTGGATTGAGTAAAACGGGTTCCCTCTGAAAATAACAGTAATGACATCGGCGGGTCGTAAGCCATCAATTGGTCCAAAGCTGTGGGCAAATAATTCTGATCTTTCTTCCAATCTCTCTCTAAGAATATGAACTCATCCAGGACCCATCCCCAGCCAATTATGGGAAGCCATCGCAAAGACTTCTTTGCGAATGATCGGGCGTTCTTTGGGGCAAACAGTGTTTTTAAATAAGACGTTCAACAATTAAATGAGGTTTACCCCCAGTCCACCGAACTTATCGAGCACCATCCAAGCATAGAGCCAGTCCAGTTCATATCTGTGGTTCATTACATAAAGAGTATGTGTCTTCGCGTGTGATTTGAGTGAATCTTCATCTTCGAAGAACAGTCGGACTTTGGACTCCGACCACCACTCGCTTAAGGCCACAATCTCTGCACAAACCAACAAAAATACATAAAATGCGGACAAAAAGATCGGTAATTATATAAGAAATGGAGACATACGCGACCATAACGTGTATATCAGATAATAGTTTATTTTTCTGTAAAGCTTTTTGTCGAAGAATCTGATGGACACAAATAGTGAAAATTGGATCAAATTTATGAGAATTCCAGATATAAAAAACGATAGACTGAAGAGTACGCGAAGAACTTTCGATTTATGCAATTGTTTTAACATTTTTGGACTAATAATTAAGTAATTGATTAAACGCTCGAAGACTTGAACTTTAATACAACTATTGATAAATCAGTTTTGTATACAAAATCTTCAATAATTATTAATATCTGATTGAAATACAGTCAAAACTCCAAAATATTCAGACTTTTTAAATAATTGAGTCGAACATCAAATTCACCACAAATTCAATATTGAGATTCATTTGATATAAATGTCTAAGAGTTTGAAATTATCTGTTAAATTGGTTCCATTTAAACGCAAATCAACTTCAATGTCAATATTGGGAAACATTTAAGGTTTTTCCATACAAATACTTCACACAAATACTGTAACATTCTTATCAACGGATCAAACCAATTTTAACAATATTTTAATATATTTAAATATTGTTAAATGATTATTGACTAACAACTATCATGAATACAAAATCTAATACTTGGTAATTTTTCTACATTTTTATACAAAGTGTAGCTTGATAATATAGATTACAATTTTTAAAAGATAGAGGTCTGAAATTTTGTATTTTTTAAAAACATTAATTGTGAATTGATTTGAAGTCATGTGTGATTTGATTGATGTTTGTGGGGATCGACAGAACGCCTACCGATTCCTTAATTTAAAGCTCTAATCATAATATAAACAATAAATTAGTTTAAAAGGCATTTATTAGACTCTTATCTATCAGTTGAAGACATGGAAGAAGTGGACAATATATTGTTACAACAGTTACGGGAAATCGGATGGTATTTCACTTCTCTTTTCATAAGAAGTTATAATTTTTAAAATTTGAATTTACAGTGACTTCGATGACGAGATCACAGGTGTTAAAGACCTGGAAGTCCATCAAATAATGTCTTGTATCTTTCACTGCATTAAATTGATTGATGCAAACAATGATTTCGATATAATCGCCAAACAGATCAATGAATCCATGAATATGTCGATAAAATACAAAATCGCGACTCAATTAGCGAGCATTTGCAAACTGGTATTTCTTTTCCATTTGTTTGCAACTCATTCATTGCTTAAATTTAGGAATTGGGGTATAAGTCAGACGTCGGTTATCAGACCTTTCTTTACGGCAATGAATCCGATATAAGAAAATTATTATTATTTCTGTTGGAAAGACTTCCTAAAGAAGAGGAAGAGAACAGGATATCATCCCTCGGAACATCAGGACTGACCCGAACTGATATCAGAACTCGTTTGAAGAAAGCAGAGATCAGTAGTGTTTGGTTGCCATTCATGACTGACGACGATTCCTCTCTTAGTGACCAAAATGTGTGGTCAGTCGACACTTTTGTCTCGAAATCATTAAATTTCAAACCAATACTTATGAATAAAGTGGCGCCCAATCGAAGAAAATACTACGACAAGTGCCTAAAATTGCCGAACAGTGTGTCCTCTATAATGGAGTGGAACTCCTTATTGCTGGACAGCGACACCAATGATAACCAATTGTTTATTAAGTCTAAGAAAGTGACAATTGAGTGCTGTTCCACGAGTGGTGTCAATAATATTCCTTCCATCGATGAAAATGACGGAGCCGTTGTTTCGACTCTGAATGAAAAACTGAGCGCTTTAGTTGTCGACAATGAAATCCAAAAGTCAGATAAACATAAAAAAGAAGAAAAACTGACTCTAATTGTCGACGAATTGGAAAATGAATTAAAGAGTTTAGAAAAAGATATTAAAAAACATAAGAACTTTGAAAACAAAGTAAATGTTTACGAAAATATTCTCAAAGAAGAGACCAAACGTTTGCGAGAATTGGAGACAACCGACAAAACGAGTCGAGACATCGTTTCACAGATCAATGAAGTCAAACAAGAGATCGAAATTCTGAACGAGAAGTGGCAACAAATCCAAGACTTATTATCCAATCAATTGAAACAATTAATGTTTGAATCGAATGCAAAGCGTGAAAAACATTCGGCGCTTCAGAGAAGACTCAATGATTTGAAAAAATCTATTAATTCTAAAGTTAAGGAGATCAAAGTCAAAGAATCATTACTTAAGGAATTGACTGAAAAGATACCACAACAGTGGCCGCCCTCCCGGAGCTCTTACACCAAACGAATTCTAGAGATTGTGGCAAATGTTAAAAAACAGAACGAAGAAACCAAAAAAGTATTATTAGAGACCAGAGCTCTGCAGAAAGAGATCAACAATTTGTCGGGAAAGTTGTCCCGAACCTTCACTGTTGCCGACGAAGAAATATTCAAAGTATTAATACTTCTTATTAAAATAATTTAATTAATTAATAATTTATTTGAACCGAAAGGACGCCAAACAAAACGAATGGAACCGAAAATGTTATAAACTGTTGGCTTCAATGCACGAACACTGCGACCAACTTCTAGAAGCCGTTTCTGCCATCGGTGTCATACTTAGGGAAATCAGACAATTGGAGGAATCGGTGAGAAAAACCTATAAAATTGGTAAACTTATAAACGTATTTGAATTCGAACTCAATTTGAATTAGGTCGAAACGGAGAGGTCGAGAAAGACAGCGTCGAACTTAAGTCGAATTTTAGCCGATTTGGATCAAATAAAATTAGAAAACCAACAGTTGGCCAAAAAGTTGACAAATTCATAAACAAACTCTTAGACAGCTTTTTATCTTTTTATGTATTAAATAAATGTTTATTTATTAATAATTAATATAATATTACAGTAAATGAGAGAAAAATGATTTACTTTTTTGTTTGACAAATGATTTGTTTTTCTGCAAAATTAAACAAATTTTGAGAAAAATTCGTTATTTTTGGTGTGATTTTCATTTAAATAATAACATAAGGTTTGGGTCCAAAATGTGGTCATTTTATACATGATTTTCGAGTTTTGTTAACTAAAATAAAGAGCTTTTGATTTGAAAATAATATTAAATAAAATTAATAAAATAGCTTTCGATCGATTGAACTGAAAACTGAGATAAAAGTCTAAAAATTAGGTTTAAATTGTAAGACAATTATTAAATGGAATGAAAGTATTTGATAAAAATCTTTAAAACAATTTCTTTCGTATAATTTGACACAAATTATTATATTTTTGTCTGAATTCAATTCATTTCGAGACTGAAAATACTTTCAATTGTTTCCTTCAATCAATTCAAAGGTAATAATTAATTAAATTAATAAAAATTAATGAGTCGTTAATGAAGTCGAAGAAAAATAATGTTAATCTTTGAACAAAAGAAGAATAAGAAAACTATTTCTGTTCCTTAAGTACGAGTCGTTTTCATTTGGATTTTGAATCAAAATAAATGAACAATACTTTCATTGCTCGCAGTCTTCAGTCTCTCTCTTAAAGAGTGGATTAAATAATAATTGAAATTAAAAAATCATTTGTTATATAAATTATTGGAATCATAACTAAATACAGAAATATTTCTATTAATTTAAATGAATTATAATAATAAACACCGAAAGAGATGATAACAACAGAAAATAAAGAGTAAAATATAAAACATTGACTTAAAGAACAGTTCTTTCATATAAACAAAAGATTCTGTCAATAAATCCTCGAATGTGAGAACTGGCAAAAAATTGGGGGAAAAGAACACAAGATTTAAATTTTGTCACAAAATTATTGCAAAATATTAAATGCGAGCAAAACTTTAAAAGCAAATAATGTCAAGACTTTTGAAGTTTAAATTAAATACTAAATAAAGACTTAAAATCTGAGAACAAGTGAACAAAGAGACTGATAATAGAGAGCAGAGATTAACTTAAAATTAATTATCGGTTTCGATGGTTATTAATGAAAAGGTGGCCAAACATTATTCAACAGTTTTTTTTGCATTTCATTGAATTCGTTTCTCCAATCGATTCACTTAAATATTAATTATCTCTTTCTTTGTCAACAAATAACCAATGATTGAGATGTAAAATACAGACTATTAGTCGACTATAGAATATATTTATAAATAAATCTATAGAATAGACTGTATTTTGTTTGGCGACCATTGGATTGATGTCGAGAATTGTGATAATAATAATAGTAATGAATATGTTTTTCGTTTCGATTATTTTACAAATTAGGTTAATATTATTGTGGCTGACTTGAAGATGTTATGGATGGACCCTACAGTGCGCACAGGGGAAGTCACTATTAATTTGGTTATCAACAAATCAATTGGTTGGCAAATCATACAATAGCTGATATTCTCATCGGGTCTAAGGTTATGGCGTTTACGTTAGGATTTTGTTGGCTTCCACTCATATGATGGACAAACTTTGGAGCGCCACCACCGCTGGCTTCTTCTGATTTTTCTTCTTCTCGTCTTTTAAGACAAGCAGTTTTCGGATTTAAATTTCGTTCTGTTTTAAAATAAAAACAATTAATGGATGAGTTCTTTAAGACTGTTAGAGATGAATGAGTTCTAACCTCTAACTTGTTGTTCTAAAGTGGTAATGACATCGACGGCCTGATGAAGGATATTGAGTTTGGTCTGTGCTTTGTCGCATTTCAGATGCATAACAACCATTCGCCCCAATTCTTTGAACGCTTCGTTTATATCTCGGACTCGAATTCTGAAAACATTAAAAAATTCAATAAAATATTTGTTTCGAAGAAACGATAAAAGAGTTGCAAAATATTGGAATCAGAGAAAAAATTAGAGTCTCCACTGGATTTTAATCTAGCTCATGTCAGTCGGGGAAAGTTTCTCATCATTTAATCCAATATGAATAGGACACAAGGTAAAATGAACATACCGTTCGCGGGCGTTGTTGGCCTGACGCCGTTCCTTCTCGCGTTCAACTTTGATCTCCGGCGGGTCGTCCTCATTGTCTTCAGCTGAGCTGCTGTGCGACAAACAGTAATCACAAAATTAATGTGAAATCTAATCTCTTTATTTGTATTTATGGCTTACTATCTGGAGCGCGACCGTTTGGTGCCCTTCCCGTGACTGCTTGTGCTATTACTGCCGTTGGCGTTAGGCGTGGATCGCGCCGACGAAGACTTTTTACTTGTTGTGGCAACAGTTGGCGGCGGCGCTGAGTCGCACCTCAATTGACTGGCGTTAACAGAGACGGCACCACTTCGACCAATCTCTAGGCTTGAAGGACTTGGCTATGGGTCAGACATATAAGGGTTAGCCCAGATTCAAACAAGGTCAATCGTCAACTCATACCACATGACTCTCTAGTTGAGTGAGGTTAGTATGATAATTGGGCGCTCCCTCTGCGTGATTACGCAGAATATCGATGGCATCGTCGAGACGCTCACCCATAACACCGCGTGAGTGCTGTTCATATAAATCATTAGAATATTAATAAATCAAATATAGAATAAAAACTCTGTTTTCTAATCGATTCAAATCAAACACAAAATGTTTTAAAACAAATCAAAAATCAAACAAAAGGTTAGGGAAACCTACCTCTCCGTGATCTCGGAGTAAATGAATGGCATCTTCGAATTGGTCATCGATTTGGGCCGATTGCTGTGCCATCCATGCAATACATTCAAAGTGTGTTTCAATGCATTCATTGATTTAAATCAAAACCAAACAAAATGATTGTCAAAAGTCATGCAAAAAGAGGGGAAATCATAATCGCGTTAAACTCATGCCTTATATTCGGTGCAATTTATAAATCAATTTCTTAACAAATAATTGAATTATATATAAAAAGAGGCAATAATTACCAGAGTATGCAAATGAGGATCAGTTGCATCAGTGGCATTGGCGAAGGGGGCAGAACTAGTAGTGACGGTCAATCTTGTTGGCCACGTCTGAGGTGAGGACACAGGCGTTGAAGACGTCGACCCGGAATAGCTGCTGGGGGTATGATCGGCGGTGGCCACACCCGGACCACTTGAGTAAATGCCTGCCAAAGCCTTACCAATCCCTTCTCCGGACTGAGTGGTAAGACTTGGCGACGAGACTACGGTTGTGGTGCCTGTCGGCGACACAAACACCGCTGAGGGCGAGACTGTTGGGTGCGTTGGCGGGTGTGTCACAGTTTGGGCCGTTTGAGCGCGAAATGACGACATCGGAGGAAGACTTGAAATATTGGACATCGGACTTTCATATAAACTGTCGAGATATGCAGGTGTGGGCACTGCCCCAACCGGTCCACTGCCCACTGACGACACGGAAACCGGTGATGCCTGAACTGGTTGTGGCGTTGATGGTGTTCCGAATGCGTGGTAATTTGACTGTCCATTCCAGTCACCATGGTCTAAGTAATAACTCGAAGCATCGGAACCATAGAGTGTGCCTTTGGGTGAGACCACAATCATTTATCAATTAATTATCAATCGATTACCAATTTATTAAAATTATTTAAAATCGTATCAATCGCTTCATTGCATTCAGGGTTTAACTGTTTTTTACGTTTCTCTTATAATTAACTCATTTCAGAAAATAATATTAAATTAGTATTTAAACTAAATTAAGATTTAAAACGGATTTCAAATGTGTGTAAGCAAATAATTTACTTAAAGCAGAACTCGTAACAGTCTGTCCCTAACTATCAAAGCTATCACCAAAAAGGGTTGGAATGAGGAATGTCTTCGATCACGTTTTGTCTGCAGCTGTCAACAAATCGTCAGATAATTAAATGAATCGACACTTTATTCACAATATTTTTGATTAATTACTGTCTTTTGTCAATCAATTAGCGCTGAAATCAATGAATGCGATCACGAAATGTAAAACATTTGTCTAATTATTGTAATGTTTTGCAAAAATATCACTAATTTCTTAATCATTTGAATCTAATGAATGACTTTTCAGTGAAACTATTGGTGAATGCAATGAACGCAACGCTTGTCTTTGGGTTATGCGAAGAGTGGAAGTGTTTGGAAACAAATGAATTACCTCTTTGTGTATCACAAAACGGTGGGAAATATTGTGTATCCGAAGCATTGTTTTGCGATTGAGAGCCATTTGGGCCATTCGGTGGTGCCATATGATGGTGTGTATGGTGCATATGATGGTCACCACCCAATTGGTGATATTGTGATTGTACTCCGACGGGCACACCACCGGCGCCCGAGTGCGGGCCCCCTGGTTGTCCCATTAGAAGTACTTCGTCGTGAGAGTGAGAGTCACCTGAAGACCCGTAAGGCATCACATAAGGCATAGAATCGCCACGACTTTTATCTGGACATCAAATAAAACTCGATTAAAAATTGAGACACAAAAAGACTTCTTCGTCTTAAATATGACTAAAAATAGCAAATCATTAGACGAACCGAACATTTCTGAAGAGAAAAATAAGGAGTTTTGGCGTTAAATAAATAATATGCGGAATAGTGTGAGAAAAGGCACTGATTTATGCCTTAAGGCTTAGATAAACAAAAACAACAATCACTTCGTATGGCGTATCAAAAGCACATCCAATCCCTATATCCCTAACCATTGAGAGGAACCGATTCTAAGAATTATAACAAATAAAATAGCGCTTAGAATCCCTGCCATTCGATGACATTAGTGTAAGAATCAGAGTTAGGACAACAATTACACCAAATACCTTGAATACCTTCTTTTCACTTATCTAGCAATCAATTAATTAATCAATTAATACATTGACTCAAATTTTGTTGTAATTTAATATTCATTTACTAATAAATAATATTTAAATCAAAAACACTTCAAATAATTTAAACTCAATTAAAGTGTATTTGATTTCAAAATTCAAAAACTATTATTCAATTACCGAATGCTTTATTCGAATTACTTTTTCATTCAATTATTTTATTTAAATTAATTTTTTTGCTTCCTTTTAATAAACATTGCTTTTAATGAATTTGTCGTTTAATTAGTTATTTAAACACTTATTAATCAAAACCTAATGACAACTAAATTTTAATCAATTTAAGGCTAAAATTATGGTTAAATACAAAGGAGAGGGAACTCAGACCTAATGAATGCATAACTCATTTGAATGCTAATGAATGAAAGGATGCCATCGAATATTTTAGAATCACTCCAACAACTTTTCGCTAATAACAAGGTAATATTTCAAAAAATGATTCATCAATCCAAAAGTTGACAAAAAAATGTGATAAAAACAGTACACATGTTATGAGATTTAAATGCATTGAAAAATCTCTGAATCGATTGCAATGAAAAATAGTGATCGGAAAAAAGGAACAAAAAAATTGTGCAAACATTTGAAAAATTTCATCGATTGTCACTTTTTGCAAACAATTTAAACTTATTTAACGCAAAATTATATAAATTAATATCAAAAAACAAATTAAAAACAAGATATTTAAGCAAAAAACAAAGTGTGTCTTCACTGCAAACACTTTGTTTGTTATCAATAATAACAGTAAAACAATAGTGAAAGTAGTGATCAATTGAGACAAACACTGATAGTTTAGGATCTTATTTGGACAATAAGTCAATGAAATCAGCGCCAAAGCAGTTGATATATGATAAGAGAGATAAATGATAATGAAAATCATCAATGAATTACCCGTTTGTTTTTGGGCGATTTTGTTGAAACAGTTCTGGAAAACTTCAATGTAATGAAGTTCATCCTCGTTTGCGGCCATTTTTGTATATATGGCTCAATACGAGTGTGTGTTCACAACACAAACGCCAATAGCCTATAGATATTGTGAACCGAATGCTATGTACAGTATATTCTGTATATTGTACTCCACTCTATGCTGTGCTGTGCACTGCACACAAACATAAAATCCAATGAACACAGCACTACATCTATGACTCGTTTCAGCTACTCGCAACTACTGTGCTCTCCACACAATTTGCAGCCAAGACAATTATACAAATTACCATTAATTTAACCAAGCATGCCAAGGCATCTTTAAACAAATTAAAGACTACTTTGCAAATTAATTGAATTAAAGTAAAATGTTGAGATTGGCTTATAAACCGGAGCTATAAGATTAGTTGATTGTGTATGTTAATGTGGAGACCTTGCACCTCTTATAACTGTTCAGTGAGAAAGCTGTCGATAGTGGCGACGGACCGCTACTGGCGTCAAAACAAGTGAGACATTTAAATTCTGTCTAGTCTTCTCCTAAGCTCTTCTTCTTACAAATGAGTTGAGCGGCAATTTTTGCTCCAATTATTTCATTTGATTTTCCACTTAATTACTACCAAATGAGGGATAAACTTTCATTTAATTCTTCTTTTAATAAAATATTCAAACTCTAGGAATAGTGAAAGAGAGGGTTTCCCTTCTTGTGATGGGTTGCGACCCATTTTTTGCTCCAACAAAGAAATGCCTTAAATTCGGGTCGAATTACAAATGACTTGTTTTTAACTGAAAGTTAATCAAACATTTTATTACTAAAACCTCTTTAAATCACATTTTAAAGAACAAAGTTATCCTCGAATTAGAGATAAGAAGTCAATTAAAATATTTTGTCAGCGCTTTCCTCAACATCTGATCTCAATTATGAATTGCATAAAAACTCTTTGTCACGATTTATCGTTTAAAAACTTTTCATTCAAAATACTTGTTATACTCCGTTCGGATTAAAAGAAATACTTTACTTTCAAAGTTAAAGTAAATCCTCTAAACGTTCGAATTAAGTTTGA
>JAQGAR010000532.1:0-14230 GCA_034697865.1 Oribatida sp.
TGTGCTTTTATCACTAAATTATCATTTTCTTTAATTCTTTTACTCCAAAAACCTTAATTCGAATTCTTTTAATTAAAATATTTCTACTTTATATGAGGTGCAAAAAGGGGAGTAGGCTAGGACTAGGGATTTCTTATTCTTAAACAAAAGTAGAGGAGTATAAATTTTTACTTCAGGCAGGGTGTTTTAGTTTTCAATTCTAATGGTTCAAAGGTGTATTTGATTTGTTTAGTTTAGTTCATAAAAGGCTAAATACACTTAGTTTGGGCTCAAAAACTGTATATTCGGTGAATTTAAAGTTTAAAATTTAAACTTAGTTTAAACTTAATTCTTAAGTCATTTCCTTACCGTTGGCTCAAATATGTCACTACAAATGAAATATGCCATCCCTCAATTAAAGAATGAACAATTCAAGGTCCCTTAGAGATTTATACAAAGCTTGGATAGTTCCTGGATGGTCTGTGCTAGATGTAGTATACATGTTTATAATTAAATTTAGAAATTGATTTGATTTGTTATCTTGTCTTAAAAAACATTTGTTTTGTTATCAAAATCTTTCAATTGCTACTAAATTTAGGTTTTGCAAAAATAATGATTTTAATCAAAGTAAGCTTGATAGAATATCGATTATCCCATCGATTATCTAAATATTTATCCCTTTTAGACATCTTTTGCAGACTGAAATAAATCGGATTTGAAAGATGAAGAAAGAAGATTATTTTTATTAAAGTAAAAAAAAATAGTGCAACTAATTGATAGAAACTATTCCCGACTTAATTGTGTGTCAAAACAAAATTCATGCGAACCAACCATTTGCTTCACTAAACAGAATATTAAGTCAATTACTGTTATTTTAGTAGATTTTTGTGATAATAAAATTTTAGAACAACATATTCATTGGATCTATTTTATTCTCGCAGTCATTCAGTCATTTAGTTTATTGTTTTTCCCATCAAATAATTATTGCAATAAAAATGTTTAATTCATTTTTTGCTAACAATTATTTCCAGTTTTTCTCAGTTATAAAGTGTCTCTGGATATCAATTTTTAGCAGTTTTTTCATTTTAAATTGTGATTAGTTTTTGGGCTCAAAAAGTATTGCTTTGAAATAAGTTTTTATGGATTTTCACATTGAATTCAAATTGAAATAAATGTTTGGCACAAATACTCTCTGAATATTATATTTTTCATAGATTTAGAAATTGTATGAAAAACCCCATTTGGAGATGAGATTTGTGTTTATCTCTATAATATAAACGCGATATTCATCGCTATATCCAATAAATTCAATTGAAAACTTGTTTCCACACAAATCTTTTTATTTTATTTCCATTTTTTTCGTACGGAATCTATTGCTAAAAATGTTGAAAAACCGGTAGTTTTAGACCAAAACATTGAATAAGGATTTGAATAAAAGAATAGCAGTGAACACAGGATTTGTTTGCGTTTGTAATCAGGCTTTTTATATATTTTCTGAATTCAATTAAGTTAATTGAATCTCTTCTTTTCTTGGTTTAATCATTAGAAACCCTTTGGTTTAGATAGAAACCTAACCTAACTCACAGTTTTGTAACCTTGTAAACATGATTTTAAAATTTATTTATTCTTGATTTGTGAGAAATATTTGATTCAATTGACCTGGCTTTTAAAATTCTCAGTGATATCTCAATCATTTAAAGGTATATTTCAAAGCTTGAAAGTGAAATTTTAGTTTAAGTTCGACTTGAAATACATATTTGTATAATTCCGCAAACAAACAACCGAGTCTCAAGTTTTAACAAGGTTAAATCAACTTTGCTTTACAGTCTATAAACTTTAGCTAATGGTTGAGGGTTAATTAGCACAAATAGTAAGTGTAACTCTATATGGACGGATCCAGCTTCTATTTTCTCATTTGAGTCGAAGTATTGAAAATGATTGGTATCTCAGAGACAGAAATGACTTGAGTTTTGTAAAAATGAACAAAAAAAGCGATTTGAATGTTTTGATTGTGTCAAATATTCATAGAAAGGGAGGAAAATGATTATCAATGATTATTTTTAGGGCTGTCTAATATTTTCATGACATTTGAAGTGCGTTTATGTCATTATTTCTTAATTTGGAGATAAATATCTGAGTTTTATTTTATTGATTCGGTGCTTGAATTACAGACTAAACAACATTTAGTTATTTTCATTTGAGGTGTCAATCAATTTGTTTGATGAGAAGTTCTGGTTTTGAGAATGAGAATAATGTGTTTCCCATTTTGCCAATTGTCTGAATACCCGGTAATCTTCAAAACTCATTTAAGATGAGAGCAAATTACGCCAAACATAACATAAACTTGTTTTTGAAGACTTCTATTAAAATTGTTTTTAGTTTTTGTTCACAAAACCGATAATTCATTGATTTATAGTCTATTAGGAAATTCTATTAAGAGATTTGTTCGCAAATAGGCTATAATTATCTGTCTTTTCAGTCAATTTTAATGTTTGATTACTTGAGTAGTTTGTAAGAAGTCGTGGATAATAAGAAATGAGTAAACAAGGTTTAGATATGAAATCCAATTTAGGTTTCGATTCAATCAATTTTTTGAATGAACCAAAGATTAAATTATTTTAATTTATTCGAAATACATTTTGATGAATAACTAAATAACTCGAAAAACAAAAGACGGGGCATTTATTGCAATTGATTGAACGTTAGGGTGTGCGATGTGTTTGGCATACAATGCAAATCCAATTCATCTTATTCTCGAGTTTTTGAATGACATAATAAATATTATTATTATTTGTTTCAATTGAAACGTATGGAAGTCTATTGAATTGAACCCAAAAATGCATTCGGTTTTTGACCCTTTTTTGTCAATTATGTGATATCCATAGCCATAGCGCTAACAAAATAAAAAGTTTAGGTATTTTTGAAATTGGAATTACAATCTAATGCCTTTAAGAAAGGTTAGCAAGGTAGACACAATCACGACTGTGGTTAAAGTCCTTCCAAAAATAAATGTATATGAATATAAATCATTTTATATTATTCAATCTAAACTAAAATTTACTTTCTCTTACTTCCTTGAGTCAAAGACCTTGTTTATCTTTTACAAGGCTCATACATATGTGTAATAAAGAGTTAAACAATTGATAAAATTTAGAACACAGTAATTCTTATTTTTTATTTCACTCTATTTTCTATGAAATGCTATACAATATGTAGTTTTTGCACTTAAATAGAATTTGAGTGGCATACAGTCTATCCTAAATTACTTGCACAATAGCACAGGAGTGTTTTCAGGGGGTAACTTGTAAATTAATAATCGTGCTGGTTTTGATTCAAAATCGATCTAGATTATTGATTCTTTGATTACTTGGAATTGCAGTCATCAGATCGCGAAAGTATAAATTTATCTAGTTAGTTCTGATTTGGCGTGAAATGGTCACACCCTTTCAGTTGGTGAACATCTCTGGTTTATGAATAACAATCATCCCATTCATCACTTGTTTTGTGATTTCATTGTTGAGATAACTTTTATTTTGTAACAAAAATAAAGTTATTTGGTTTTCAATCATAGGTTACAACAAAAGTAGTTTTAAAAGCAATTCGTTTTGAATTCATTTGCGATCACTTCTAACGATTTGATTACAAAATCAATATTCAAAGAGAAAGTGAAATAAGATTTACTTCTGATAAGTTTGAAAACAAAATTAAAACCTAATTCTCAGAGACTTATTGATAGACTTTAGATATGGTTGAGTTTTTAATGAATTTCTTGATAAACGCTTTATTGGGTTTAAGATGAAATCTGAACTTAAACAACCAGGTCGTTACAGTCTGGATATTTTTTGTCTCTTTTCACATAAACTTAAGGTTAAAATGAAAATATCGTTTAGATTTGTTGATATATGACTTTAAATTTTCTTTTTTATTGTTCTGTGGCTATACCCTTGGGTATTTTTCAGTTGTTTACTGAGAAACAGTTTCGAATTCGCGTTATTAAAGATTTGTAAATTTGATCAAATGATTTTGCTCAGGGTAAAATGTCTAAGAAAGTAAAAGTCTTTCGATTTGTATTTGAGATAATTTTTTCAATTATATTGAAAAATGAGAAAAAACTAAACGCACTTTTGATGGACTTATCGATAGTTTGCACATATTTTTTGCACAACTTTTGACTCGCGTTTTATTAGAGAAATATTTGCGAGACTTCACTAAGAAATCAATTTTGTCTCTTATTTTGCTATTATAGTCGACATAATCTTTTGAATCTAATGAACGCAAGTTTCAAATAAACGATAAAATAATTAGACGTCAAAAAAGTTTTATTAAGTTTTCCACTTCAAAGACTTTCCAATGAGTTCTTTGTGCTTTTCTTTATGTAATCGAGTCCTTTGCCGTCAGTTTTCAGAATATATCGGTGATAAGAGATTTTAATTTAAAGCTCTTTGGTTTCAATTAATTCATATCAAAGATCTCATTTGAATTTCTATTGGTTTGAGTTTTATTTTTGATTTATTTGAGATTTTTTGTTTAAAAGCCTTTTTTTGTTTTAAACGAATTGATTTCTTATCGAATTGTGGAATCACTCGACTCTTTTGATGACAGACTTCAACCAATTTTCTCTTTAATCAAAAAGAGAATAAAAGTATCAAAGTTTGTGAAAAAATAGATAAAACCATTTATTATGCGATTATTATCGAAATTTAATTAATCAAAAGAAAAAATGAGTTAACACTTAATTATAACGTTTGGCTATATTTCCTTATTTAATGCACTTTTAATGAGACTTCACTTCATTATCACTTCATTACAACAGAATATGTATTTTGAAAAATATCTCTTGTAGTGAAGATTTGTGCCTAAAATCTGACAATTTGTCATAAATTTAATTCTTTCTAAAGTTTGTTCGTCATTTTTGACGAAAAACAAGTCTTCTCTTCATTTTATTTTTTCTTACATTAGAGTTTCGTTTTTAAAATTTTGGTGGATCCAATAAATTTTAATCGATTTTTGGTACATATTTTTAAATTAATGTCCATTTGAGGATAAAAATTACGTTAACCCTATTTTAAGAATGTCTGTACTCAAGGAATGCCTAACATTATATCAGACGTCAATTTAAATAAAAAGTAATTATAGTTTATTCAAATCTTTTGATAAATTACTGAAACCCATTTTATAGAGCGTTTGACACATCCTTTTTTATAGAACTTATCACTTCTTTCATATCCTTTTAAACTAATTAAAAGTATTATAAGATTCACAATTCTGTTCCCAATTATTGTTCATTTAACCATTTTTTGGTATAACCAAGGAAACGGAACTTTGTAACATAAAGGGTAAAAACTGAGTAACGAAAAACTTAATTTCTCATTTGTAATTTTAATGTATTTGATTATCTGGCGTTTTGGCCACACCTGGCTATTACTTGTATTCTTCATTATCTGCTTTCAAATTGGAATTACAATTAAATTTCTTAATTAGAAGACAAACAACTTTTTTGATATTTCAATCGATAAGAAAAATTGGTATATTTGAGGGACGATCGATAGAAACCAAAACCAGAGCAGAAATTCATTTTAATAGTTAAGATTTCTTATTTGATTCACAATTATATTAACTTTTTTTGCGAAATTCCAATTATCTGAAGGAATATTTGAATGAAAATTGCAAAAAATAAGTGTTTAATCCTCTTTTGCTGAGAGGTCACAATCAGACGAAACTTAATAAAGTGTAAAATAATATTTGTCTTAACCGGAATATTTTGGGGCATCATATCAGCTAATGATTCAACTTTTTGTTGAGTCAAATGTTTTAAAGCTCTGCTTTTTTGTCGCTAAATTAGTAAGTAATGAATTTGGATGCTCTCGCAGTTTGACATAATTTTTATAAATTATAATCTTGATTAATCTATTGAATTGATTGATTCAATGAATCGATAGATCGGCTCTCAAACTGACAGATATGGGTCTTGACCTGAACTGCCAGAGCTGCCAGACTGAGTTCCTTTCATTTGCTCGACATATTGTGTGATGAGATTCTATAAAAATTACAAACAACTAAATTTATTGTATGAATGTTATCGTTAAAAGATATTTGATTGAAAATATTTATCTCACTCTTTGTTAAAATAGTCTGAGTTCTATTTTTAAAGCAATTAATGTATGTCCATCTGTCTTTCTCATCAGTTTTGATATCTATTTTATTTTTTATTCAATTTATTTAGTGATGGAAACCATTATTCTCTTTTTTCGATATTTTTCACTCATAATAATAGTAATTATATTCGTGTAAAAACCCTTTTATTCCGGAACGCAGGGAATGAAAGGAATGGAATGGATGAGCTTATTTTAAAATAAGGACACAAAAAAATTGTTGAATTCTGTTATTATTTTGTAATCAAGCAATTTACAGCAAATTTCTGTAATTAATTAGAGGACTTATCTCACGTCTGGACAGAACGTGAGCCCTCAGAACACTCCATATAAACCGTCGTTAACTTGTATTGAAAATAATTAACATTAATTAAAATTATTTTGTTTTTATTCCAGAAAAATGTTAAGAATTTCGTGAGTATTCCCCCATTGAGTGAAAAGCTTTGCGAAATAATTGTGTGAAATATTGATCACTCGGTTATTTCCAGATATTGTTCGCAATAATAGCTTTTTTAAATTCAATTATGTCTTTCTCACGAAAAATCTGTTGAATTGTATAAATGTTGGTCAAAGTTAATTAACTGGATGCTAATGTTCATAATAATTCAAATTTATTTGTGTTTGAAGGTTAAATTTAATAATCTATATAATCTATGTTAATTTATTTTGGTGTAATATTTATTCTTTTCTATTATGAATTTTTAATTTAACAGGTCCATATTAATTGCTAGAGATTATCCGGGTGATAAGCAAATTAAATAATGTGGTCCCATAATTAATCGAGGTTCGTCGTCCTTTGCGGTAACTTGAAGAATATATGAACAAAATGTCTTCTACCTTGATTATTGTCGATGTATAAAATCGATAAGTGAATGACATTTCTCATACAGTTTTCATTATTCGTATCAAATGTCAAAAATGTCAACTTTTCTTCTTTGTGTGTTTGAGGAAAATAATTAAATTTCTCAAATGATTAGTAATTAAGAGAGGGGTAACCAAGATGTGACTCAATTGATTCAAACACTTCCTCCCAATTAAAACATTTGCAAAAGAATTTCAAATAAAATTTTAATTCATTTTGATTGTTTTTAAAAGAGAAAAATGAAGTGTTACTCCAAATGAAGGCATAAATCTCATCTGTCCTCTCATCTTTGTTTACCTAGAGTGAAATATAAATGAAATAAAATACGAGCAAAAATAATAATTAGCTCATTTTTCAAATTATTTTTCGTTTAATTAGTGTCTTTCAATGGAATCCCAACTTTTCATTCGATCCCTAATAATAACAAATTTGGATAATATTAACGTAATTAAGACAACTTCTAATCAAATTAGCGTGGCACAAAAACAATAATAATCTAAATTGCCATCGAATTTAAGTACTATTGAAACATTTGATTCCTATCTATACTTGAATTGTGAAACAAAATTAGTTAAAAGTCTTGAAATCGATTTATCATTGAAACAGTGCTAACAAATTGTTAAACTTTTTTAGAAAAATAAAATTGGTTTTCATTATTAAAATGATTATTAAATTTGTTTGACATAAAGTATATTGAAAATATGATAAAAAAGGAATAAAAATATACCACAAACTAAACAAATCATTAAATATAATGATTATCAAAGAAACGCTCATTTATTTTGCAAATCTAATGAATTGAATGAAAAATTGGAACGAAATTCATACCCAAAGATAATTCAAAAAATAATAATTTGTTAATGTATTCGAAATGTTGTCAAAAATAATTAAAATATTATAAATCGTATCATAGAAATGAGTAAAACCTTATATTATTTTTGGAATTTTCAATCTTTGGTTCAAAGTGACCGCTTTGGGCAACATGGGTAACACCTATTATAAATTTCCCGTAAGTTGGCCAGCAGAAATAAGGCGAAGTCAAGTTTGGAATTAGCCTTAATTTCAATATTTTTAAAACTATGCTTTCGTTTTGTTTACTAATTGGTGATTGAATTCTTTAGTTTTTGGGGTCAATTCATGTATGACTAGAGTTCCAGGGTCAATGTCAACATTTTCTCTTAATTTTCCTTGATTTTCATGCATGTTTGAATACTTTTCTAAATTAAACTTGGGATGAATTTCAAATGGTATTTGTTCAAATAATGACGAATTATTTTTGACAACAACTTTGCTCAACCTTTGCTCAGCACTCATATAATATTTGCAGAATTCATAACAAACAAAATATAATTGACATTTCGTGAGATTAATTAAATGATGAGCCTATTGTGAGAGAGAGAGCCGGAGCTCAAAGGTTGACTTTTGCCTGATTTAGAGTCTCATTGAATATAATTTGAATCAAATTATGTGATATTTTATTTTTTCTTCTGAGAAGACCTTTATTTAGATCTGATTCCACAATAATAAAGCGGTTGTGGATTGCGTTCAAACGATTCTATTGTTGAATTTGTTGTGATTCCAACCCCTGGGCTTTAATTACAATTAAATGGTCGTAAAATTCGTTACTTATATGATTTCGTGGTATTATGACGTTTGTTATCCTCTAAATTGCCTTAAGAATAGGTTTTATAAAGTTTTATTGATTTGTGGTAAAAAATCAAATTAATGATTTAATGCTGTTATCAATAATATTGATTTCCATTATTGTTTTGTGTAGGAAATTGAAAAAATTGAGAAATTCTACTCTAAAATACTTTTTCAGCGAATGTTTGCCTCAGAAGTAGAGCTCGAAATTGTTTTTTTTTCAAGAAATAAAAAGTAATAAATTTTAAAATCAGTTTTAGAAAAACTATTTAATAATAGAGAAGATTATTGACTATTACTTTAGAAACGATAAATTTAAAAGACAACTATAATCAGAGAAACTTTGCAAAAAATAGAGCACTCAGTTGTTATTGACGGCAAATATAAGGATACAAGACATTTGCCTCACACCTATTCAGACATCTAAAACACTTATGAAAAATCTAATTAAATACTTATTATGATTATAAAAGAGAGGAAAACAATTTTATTTTTGAACGACGAGAGTAGAAAACAAGTGATAAGACGTCGATCAAAACGCCGGTGCTAGTACTGGGCTCAATCGAGGCATGTAATTCACCCCCAACAACATAGAAATAGTCGGAGCCTCTGCCTC
Organism: Oribatida sp.; assembly: GCA_034697865.1. Lineage (NCBI taxonomy): Eukaryota > Metazoa > Arthropoda > Arachnida > Sarcoptiformes > Oribatida sp. The sequence goes on from JAQGAR010000532.1 coordinate 9,254, forward strand.
TGTCTGAAGAGCACTGCCTTCTCTGTGCCGTTGCGGTTGTTGTGAGAGCGACGCTCAGAACAGTTTTGAGAGCACGAGTTGCACCGCACATGCTATCGCACTGTTGTGCACTAGTTTCTCAGTTCAGTTGTGAGCTCTCTCTCCCTATGAGATGTTAGGTGTGTCGCAAACCAAAGCGACTGAATTTCTCTGACAAATATTATCTTCTCTTATGGCATGTCTTATGTAATGCTTATGAGTCAACGGTGAAGACGTCTATGACTTCAATCATTATTACTCTCCCGTCGAGTAACTGTTCCTTCATTACAGTTAAACCGGCGCTACGTCTTTGTGCTATATTTCTATAAGAAGAAGAAGAAGAAGAGGAGAATTTTCTTCTCTATTTAGACATTCTTCAACCATCAGTACTGTTCAGTCATTGCCTGATATTCTGTGCTTCTCATTGATTATTCATTACTGCAGAAGCCCTGAGAATAACTGTAAAAATACTTTACGTTTATTTTGAGAGCGAAGAAAAGTTCTTCATTTAAGTGAATAATAGTAGTATTCAAACGAATAAAACTATTTATTGAAAAACTCCCAGTTTTCAGAGAGACTCCGTTTATATGGTTAGCCGAACAGCGCTTAAGACTCTTCATCAGCTGAAAAGTTTTATCATTAAATTGCTTTTCGAGTGTTTTGATTGAATTTTTCTCTTTTTGTGATTTTCGATCCTCTCTTTTGGGTTAAAACCCAAACGATTGCCTCATATTTGTGTTTTGAACTCAAAAATGTTTGGAAACTATTTTTATTGAATTTTGTTTTAAACGAAATAAATATTTCGACATTTCTTTCGACTTTTAAAAGATATTTCGAGTAAAAATTTTGTTTTTGACTTCAATTGTTTTACTGACTCTTCTATTCACAAAACATTTTTGATAACTGTTTCAGTGGTTTAAAGGGTGAGTCCTCTAAAGTACATTTTATGCTTATTATTAATATTTCAATAGTTTTTTTATTATAATAATATTCTTTTCTCTGATCTTTTGAATGAATGATATTTTTATTTGAATTCATATTTTATTTTTTAAATTCAATACATTTATTGAATTTTTCTATTTTGAAATATATTAATATTTATCTGTGGTTTGAAATCTTTTAATTCTGACCCAATTTTTAGGTTAGACCTGAGCTGTTGGAAGAGTTTAATTGGAAAGACATCAGAAAATTTGAATTTTTATTTTATTTTGAATTCGGCCCAAAATTACAGTTATTTGCGACCAATTAAGAGATAAAAAAGATTATATAAATCAATAGTTTAATTCTTTTTTCTATTTGCTTTGAACCAAAACCAATAGTTATTGAGTTTCTTATCTTCTCTTTAATTGATTATTTATTTTAATTAATATTTATTTTGATTTTAATTAAACTATTTCATAGTATAGTTCAAAAAGTTAGAGTAAATCTCTTGAATCTAAATAAAAAAATTCAATAGTTTTCTAAAAGAATTATGTCTTTCCGTTTGGACTGAAAATATATATTTTTTGGTTAACTGAGAGACAGAAAAATACTAAAATGTTGTTAGAGATGAAAAACAAAAATAAACCAGGTTTTCTTCAAAATGTTTTTAATGATTCCTGATTCAGAGATTTTGCTAACTCTTCGTCTCATAAACTGATAGACAGAAGAAATTTATAGTTTTTATCCACAAAATTACAACAAACAACTCTGAAATACAATTCTTATGTGTAATCATTGTGATAATAGTCTTCGAACAGCTATTTATCATTTTTTGTTTCAAAATACTGAAAATCAACTAAAAATAAATATATTGAACACAAAGAGAGCAAAGATTTTGTTGGTTGAGAGCAATAATCGATAGTAAATGAGTTGAAATAATAAATTATAGTTAAGTAGATTTCTATTAGTTGTGTTAGACTTTACTTTCTTGACTTAAAGTAACAAATCTATTGATATTTTATTATTATTTTGTTTTGTAGAAAAAGAGGTCGATATCAGGCTCTACCTTCTGGTAAATGAATTGAATTTCAAATGCTTGATGTCTATTGTCTGCCCTTTTTTACGACAGATTAACTCTAACTTTTGTATACCAGATATAACTTTTAAGTTCTTAGTATTTTCTTAACCGATAATCACTTTTGGATGTAATACTAGTGAACAGAATAAAGTAGTAGGAGAGTGAGAGGTTTTTTATGTACTTCAAGAAGATGCCTGTCCCTTAAGTTGGTAAAGTAGGAGTTCGCCGACTTTTTGTTGTATTAATTTGTGTGGGATTTCTGTATAAACAATGTCTTCGATGGCTTTAATAATGAATTTTTTATTTTATGTTTGAGTTTTGCAAATGTTTTCACTCTTCAGATGACTTTTGAACTTATTTTACAGATTATTGTTTGAATTATTTTCTCATTTGTTAATCAGATTTTTAAAATGCATCGAATGTTATGTAATATTCTGTTTTATTGTTGTTTTGTTTTGTGTATTAATCGATAGATTGACTGAATGCTAGACTTTTGTCATTCACGACATGGCATGAAATGTATTAAACAATATTATAACTGAAAACTAATTTCTTTTTCTCGTTTTCAATGAATGATTTGTTTCTGTTTTGGTTTTAATCTTCACTTCTCATCAAAAAGTAATAAACTTTTTTTCGGATATTTTAATTCAATGAAACATTTTATTTGAGGAACGATACAATCAGGACTGGAAAAGTGAAACCTGAGCTCCAGTTCCACATTTGCTTAATTAGATAACCCCTTTCTCTATGATGTAAGAGAATGACTGAAAAATCGATTTGGAAATCCATTCTTCCCTTACAATAGAGATTTGATACAATAAAACACAGTTTGTTATCATAAATAACAAAAATAATACAAATCATTAAACAAATGAATGGAAATCTTTAAAAATATTATTCTTTATTCGGTTTTGATTTGTTTTATTAAAACTTTTTGTGAATTTATAATTTGGAGCAAAAATTTATTGAAATATATGAGGAAAAGGAGTTATTTATTCGATAAGAGAGAGTAAACTTGTTAAAAATAATGTGATATATGTTCCCATTTAGTGATTGAAATAATTAACCCACAAATATAGACATAAAGAATAAATAAATTGCTATGGCATATGGTGTGCTCTGGAGTTACAATGTCCCTTTTATATGTTGAATGACGGGAAGCACTTCACTAAAACACAATGAAAGGCTATACTTATTTATTGAAGAATTTAAGTGACAAAAGAGCGAAACTACTCTTTAGTTTTATCAGTCAATTATGAAATTCTGTAATTATTCACAACTCTTATTGTTTTTGAGATAATAGTTACGGAAATATTGAAATTTCGAGTTAAAAACAATTCACTGGAAACTGTTTTAATTTTATTGATTGACGTCTATTCCGGAGCACTCTTTTAGGAAAACACTTCATTTAAGCGTTGATTACTTTTGTTCAGACCTTTTTGTATATGACAGCAGACTTTAGAGCACTTCCAAATGGTGATAATCGGCGGCCATAATCTTTTTGATGATAATTAATCACAATCTCCTTAAGTCACACATGTTTTGTCAATTAAAGGATCGGAAAAAACACTTATTTGAGTGCATTAGACAATTGGCACACAATTTATGAGTGTTTTAGACCTTAATAGCGGTCTTCAGTCAACTCTAACCCAAACTCTTTTCTATCAAATTAAAGGACAGAAAAGTTAATTATCTTTCGCTTTCATTGACATTAATGGCAATTAAAGAGGAGGTTTGGGCTGCAAAAGGTTTTTTTGCATGGTACTTTATATCTGAATTATTCTGCGTTTTAGTAGGATTTCCACATAAACCTATGAATTTTAATGAAACTTTATTTTTGTGTTTTTATTTAAAAAATTATTCACTTTTATGTAAAAATTGATTATCGTATGAGTTGAATATTAATAAATTTGTCCGAAATTCATACTAATTACCGCCGGCTTTATAAATATTCTGTGCGATTAAAAATGAATTAAAGCAGAAATTATTTTCTGTTTCTTTTAATTTCTGCAAATTTGATGCTTTCGATAATTTTATGTTAATTAAAGTCAAACTTTCAGATTTGAATATGGATTTGATATAAACCTCTTATTTGACATTTAAAGATGAAATGAGCAAGATCAAAAGCAGATATGACCACAAAAAATAAGATTATTCAATATTACAACAAAATTCATCATAATTAAGTCTTTAATGTTTGATAGGCTGATCCCTCCGGGAAATACAAAAATTGTGTCAATGCAATCAAAATGGCCCTTGGTCACTGCAGACAAATGAGTTGAATTAAAATAAACTTTTGAAAGAGTTGTGTAATTTATCCATCAAGAATAAAGTGCATGGAATCCGAGTTGACTGGAATTCGAAATGAAAGCCATATTTGAGAGTAAAATGTCATTTCCATTCGACAACAATAATGATCGCAAACAAACTTTGCACACAACCATAAACTCTATGATATGAATTCCTATCTCTATATTTTCCGCAATGAATAAATTGATGGGAAATTTTCATTTCATTTATTTAATTGAAGTCCAATCTCTTCTACCATCGCATCAAAAACAATGATCTCAGACATAATTCGCGCGATAAATATTCACCGCAAATATTTCATTAAGCCTCTTTTTATTTTTCCTTGGTTTTAACCCGATTTCGCCCCTTATTATCGAGCAATTTTAATGTAAAAGCTTTTGATTTTTCCGATTCAACTGTTTATCTCTATCTATACATTATTTATTAAATTTTTATCACTGAATGCATGAAAATTATTGCAAAAAAATGGGAAAAGACTAAATACTAAAGTAGGAAAGCATAAAATCAATACCGAATTATCACTAAATATCATTAATTAAGAGCTGATTTTAATTAAAATAATGAATAGAATGGCGTCAGAGAGAGAGAGAGAGAGAGAGAGAGAGAGAGAGAGAGAGAGAGAGAGAGAGAGAGAGAGATTTGTTTTGCAT
>JAQGAR010000533.1:0-14229 GCA_034697865.1 Oribatida sp.
TGCTCACAATTACTAACGAATTACCAGAAAAGCCAACCAAAAGTCAATTAATTATTATTAAATCCTTAATAAAAATAATTAATTAATAATAAAAATGCAATTAAACAGCAATTAATAAGTGCAAAAATAAATCACCAAGTTCATTCGAACACTTAATACTAAGAACATAATTGAAAAGACATTTAAACCAATAATTAGTTAAATATTTGTTTTTAAGTTTGTTAACTGTTTTTTAAATGAAAATTATGTGTCAATTAATGGCCAGAAGTCTAACCAAACTCTTAACGCAGACATTGATCTACTATTTAGTGACCATATTCTTAGTGATCATCACTTTTGTGACAATTGTCTCATCACTTCCAGCACTGTCTGGAGGTCCACTCTATGACCACAATAGCAAAGAGATCCGAATCTTATCAGACAATAACTTCAGCAAGAAGGTCTTCGAAGACGAGGGCAACAGCGGTCGGATCCAATTGATTCAGTTCTACAACAGTTGGTGCGGACACTGCATATCATTCGCGCCCACATTCAAGCTGTTCGCCCACCAGTGCTCACACTGGAAGCAAATGATGTCAATATCGGTTGTGGACTGCGCTCAAGACATCAACACTAAGTTGTGCCGCAATTCCGATATCAATGTCTACCCGACACTCAAACTGTTTTGGTTGAGCCCTACGGCCGACCAGAAAGGCTTCGAAATGACGGGTATATCACTGAACTGTCGGTTAATCAAAATTCTTGTCTTACATCTGTTTATAATCAGTAGAAGAACGGACTGTCGAAGGGATCCAGAAGTCAATCCTGACGTGGATCGGCGATAACTGGTCTAAAGGAGTGCCGCGTCAATGGCCAGACCTGATGCCAGTGTCAGCGGTCTCCAAGGACAAGTTCTTGAAGTTCCTGCCAATAGAAAAGGGAATTCCTATCGTACTGATAGTGGAAGGGCCCAAATCATACTTAGGGCGAGAGGTCTGTCACTAAACCACTTATTTAAAGCCAAATACTAACTGATTCGTTCAGATAATCCTAGACTTGATTGCATACCAGTCCTCCGTCACAGTCTTACGTATGTTAGACACGAGTAAAGCCCTGATCAACGAACTACTGCCCCATCCCTTGGACTCATACAAAACGCCTCTTATGATCACTGTTGACAATAAGGACTATAATTTCAAACTACTCCAAATGTAAACCTATTTAATGACCCGCCCGTCCCTCTAATTGTGTCCTTATTTTCCACAGGAATGTCTACTCCGAGGACAAGTTGAGGGAAATGTTCACAAAAGTGATTAAAAAGGAATTCATCAAATCGGAGAGCAGTGACGACAACAACCTCTCGAAAGATGAGCACAACTTTCAACAAATACCTCCCATAAGACTACCAGAAGACTCATCCATAAGTCGCGAATCCAACGTTATAGACAGCCCTTCCGGAACAGAAGAGCACATCCACATGTCTGATCTGAACAATGCGCTCCGGTACTCCCTGTTCCAGGAGGTGGCGGCCAAAAAGAAACTGAACTCTACTCAACTAAATGCTCTTAAAAACTACTTATCGGTACTGGAACTCCACTTTCCCTTTCAAACCGACAAAATGCGGACATTCGTCAAAAAGATAAGCCAATGGTTGTCCAAAAAGAGGGCCGGCATTGATGTCGACACCGAAGACATGTTGGCCACTATGAAGATATACGAAGATTACTATCACTTCCCTGAGATGAAGCCGTGGAAGGAGTGCGCCGGCAGTGAATCCAAATATAGGGGATACCCCTGTTCTATGTGGACTCTGTTCCATACCCTAACCGTTTCCGAATACAAGAATACTCTAAAATCCAAGAAGTGGTCGACACTTCACTCGGTTTTGTACGCAATGAGGGATTACATAACGAATTTCTTCGGCTGCTCCTACTGTGCGCAACACTTCCAGAAGATGGCCGTCGACTTGGAATCAGTGCTCACTTATCCGAACAGTTCTGTGGTGTGGCTGTGGAGGGCTCACAACAGGGTTAACAAACGACTTAAAGGCGACGCTTCCGAGGATCCAAAGCACCCCAAAGAGGCCTATCCTCCCAAAAGTCAATGTTCAGAATGCTATGAGAGTGGCGTCACATCAGACGACCCCAAATACAACGAGAAGAATGTCTTCGAATTCCTTCTGCGGCGCTATTCTTCAGAAAATCTAATAAAAGACGAGTCAGAGCTTAAGGACGAGGAAACAAATTCAGACAAATCAGTGAAAAAAGGACCCAACTTAGGGCCAGACCACATTAAAGTATTAAACAAGGGTAAGTCTGAGCCAGGGTACAATGAGAAAAATACTTCAATTAAAGCCAAATGGAATTATAGTCTATTAAATAACATGGATTATAGTTTAATATTGTTCTTATACTTCGCGTCGGCGGCTATTCTTCTAACACTTTGTGTATATCTTAAGATTCGCGTCAGAAGAAGGGGTCAGAAATACCCTTCCTTTAAGTCGACTTCGAATTACGCTTAAAACACGATTAGACCAAATCTTTTGTTAAATGTTTACCACTCTTTCCATATCATTGAGTAGTGTTTGTGTCGTTTTTAACCCTCGATCTCTCAATAAATGTATTTATTTGTTCCAATTATTAGACAGTTATTAACCAGAGATGAGCAAGGTTCTCAGGGGAGACTAAAATATTTCAAACCTAAGGGGGATTTTTTAGGCGATTCTCAACCTTTTTTGGGGGATTCTCGACCTTTTTTTTATGATTTTTCACCTTTTTTGTGGAGATTTTTAACCTTTTTTGGGGGTATTCTCGACCCTTGTGGGAGAATTCGACCTTTTTTATGATTTTTGACCTTTTTTGGGGAAATTTTTAACCTTTTTTGGAAGGATTCTCGACCCTTGTGGGGGGATTCGACCTTTTTTATGATTTTTGACCTTTTTTGGGGAGATTTTTAAACTTTTTTTGGGGGGATTCGACCTTTTTTGGGGAATTCTCGACCTTTTTGGCGATTTTCTGAAAATCCCCCTTGCTCATCCCTGATTATTAACGAATTATATACCTTTTTAGATCTCTTACGCGTTTATAGAGTCGAGGTTTGATTGAATTAAATGGACACAACTTTTTATGATTTACTCATTGAATTTATATTTGTATTGTAAGAGAAATCGTTTTGTTTACCGCTTCTATTGGAAGCGATTTAAGAGATTATTTATCATGATAATATTTTTAATTTTTCAAACTTAAAGTAAAGATGTTTTTGACTGAAATCACAATTAATTGATTTTATTTTCATTTGCCAGTGATTTAAAGTAAATTCAAGCAAATTACCAAGCTAAATTATCAAGCTAAATTATAGTCAATTTAAAGGTAAGTCACATAACAACCAAATCAACAAAACTTACAATAAATGACTTTTACTTACAAAACGATTAGAAAATCATAATTTTAAAAAAATAAGGACCTTGATCAATTGTTATCATTGCATAATAGAAGCTGTGGACTCAGTATTTTGTCCTTGTTCTTTTAATTTGGACTTTGAAAGTCTATTTTTCCTGATGTGAGTTATTATTTCAATTGTTATGAAAGGAATTATGACTAAGACGGTGCTCCCAATGTTAACATACAACAATATGTATGGATTGTCACTGATATACCTGCCCACTATAATCGGGTCCACTGTGGCAATGGAGGCACAGGACACCATAAGAATGCCACAGATAGCATTGGTGAGCCGAATATGGCGCTCCAAATAAGAGTAAATACAGGGAAATACTGTGGAGAAGCCTAAGCCCAGAATCACTGTCCCAATGATAACCATTGTTTCGGAAGTGTTGGCGAAGAAGTAAAGGATGGCATTCCCTATCGATATGAGAATGAGATCACAGTAGAGGAAGTACTTCGGCTCTACTTTCAAGGCTATGAATATTCCGATTCCGCGTCCAATCTATGAAAAGTATGCTTGAAATCAATTGAAACAACTCTTCATATTTACGGTATAGGAGGCGGACATCGCCGACACTATCAGATCAGAGGTGTCTTCTGAAAGACCGAGTTTTGTATTCACGTAAAAAGTCTGCAAATATTCAAAGTTTATATTTTCCATCCCTTCGTAAAAGCAAAACATTATTCCTCCGATGAAAACCATCAAAAATATGAACTGTTTTGAGGGCTTCCTCTCATGGGTGGACTCAGACGAGTATTTTGTCCCTAAATTATTGTTAATTAATTGTGAATCGTCTCTCTCTTCGCCCAAAAGTCCTGAATCACTCTGGGATGATTTTCTTGAGTTTTGGTCATTACTCTCACTCTCTATAAAAACAAAACAAAAGTAAAATGTGTCAGTTGTCAGAATTGTTCTAGAATAAAATAGGAAAAGCTTATTTAATTACCAGGGGTTACCAAGCAGGAAAAATTGATCAAAATCTCTCTCATTTTTTTTGCAATTATTTGGGGTTTTATGACATTTTAGCTTTTTATGGATTTTTCGTTAAAAGAAAATCACCCTAGGTTAGAATCAAAATCCCCTCTAGATCCCCCTGAGCTGGGTGAGGCTTGGTGACCCCTGCAATATGAAAAATAGGAAGAGCTTATATAATGACACATAATTAAATCTAACTTAACAAAAATAAACCTGACCAATTAAAAATTAAATTCTGTTTAAAATATTAACAATACGAAACATCATGAAATATTATTCATGAATTGACCATGTTTAGTTGAGTTAGGAACAATCAGAATATTGTAAAAAAAGGATTTTCCCATTGAAAAATATTAGATTAAGATTACGCCCATTAATGCAAAATAAAAAAAAGTAATAATGATTTTTGTTGCAAATGTTGTTCACTAATAGCAAAAATCTTGAGCCAAACGTATACCTGAATTGTCTGAAATCGGTTCATATTTTTTTATGAAATACATAATGATTATGATTAGGGCTGATATGACTAACAGTCCGCCAGTAATACAATAAGGAATATAAATATCCGATGAGGTTATCCCAGAAGTCGTATTATCATTACTATTGATAGCAAGCGAACCATTAAATCGTTTGGTTAATGGCGTTAATAACTTTGTTGGGTAAATGAAGTTGTGGTGGTGTGCACCGAATTGGGGACTGTTTAATGTCATGTTTCGCAATGAGTGTCTTTCCCTGTATTTAATAACTGTGGTGTTGTCCACCGAGTTGTCATTAAAGTCGTTGCTGTCATTTAAAAACTTAAGGCTTATGAGTGGCGCTAATAGTGAGCCCAAACCAAATGTGAAGTACATGGCCTGCATGTAAGGCCCGTTCTCTTCCTGCCACATCTCCAGTAACCAAGCATTACATCCAGTGTCGAAACCTGAGGAAAACCTTCTTTTTAATGACTATTGTTATATATCTAACCCCTATTTAAATCAGGGTTTGCCAAGCTTAGATTTCAAGGGGTGAATTTTTTTGCTCCAACCTAAAGGAAGGGGGTTTCAAAATGAAAAATCGTGGCCAAAACCCCCATAAAAAAGGGGAAACACCTAAAAACTAAATAATTTTGCATCCAGGGGAATTCTTTGTCATTTTCTCGCCTAAGAGGGATTTTTCGATTATTCCCTACTTGGCGACCCCTATCAAAATTAAGGGATTACCATCGAATACAGACCTCCCTCACCAAGACCAAATATAAGTGAAAGTACCAAGAACATAACATAAGACTTGAGAATTGGGGTCAATGTAGTGCTGATCGCCATTAATATCAGGTAAAATGCAATCAACAACTGTCGGTTCAGATAATTAAATATAAAGCCTCCTATTGATTGAAATGTGTTAGTTTGACCAAGAACATCTTAAACAAGTTAACTGTTTAAACCAGTAAATGCTCCTATTGTATAACCGACTGCCATCAATGAATTACCATACGCCATTTGATCCTGAGTACTATTTAATAGCTCAACTAGATCAACCCATGTGGGGCCCCAAATATTATAAGCCAGTCCCTTGGTATTCAACATGATTAATGTCTTATAACAGTACCAAGATCCAAATTTACTTACATAAGCGATATAACAGAAATATAGAGCAAAACTCGAGATTAAAAGTTCATTTCTATTGTGTTTCTGAACCAAAGAATTCTGGTTTTGATTTTCCATTTGTAAAACACAACTGTTTTGATGTTTTCAATGAATAAACAGAATTTTAAACACAAAAACACTTCTCGTTATTTGAAATATCATTTGAAGTAATCGTATAATGAATTGCAATTTGAATGACAGCTAAACAAATATTTGAGGAATACTTCAATCAAAACAAAGTTTAAGGGTTTCCACAATTAAATCAAAATCTTTGCAAAAGAGTTATAACTTTTTATGAATGTTATAAAAAACATTTATAACAAGTTTTGTAGATCTGATGTTAACCGGTTGTGTAAATGTAGATATAGATAGATGACATTGATTTCACCTCGATTTATTGTTTCATTTGTATAAATAAGAGCGATAGATAACAGTGCAGGTCTTCCTCATGATAAGCTCATGTCCTTCCATTACCCGAACCCCCTCTGAAGGACAGGAAAAAACTTCGTCGAACTGTGTTTAATTGTGATATAATTTTGACTCTGGACTCGATTTGTCAATCATTTGATACTTGGTATCTTAGTATCATTAGATACTTGGTATCTAAAACAATATTTAAGATAACTTGGAATAATTCAAATATTTTACTTGAATAATATGTTAGACCTTACAGTTTGCGACCATTTAGAAAGTACCAATGGTGTTTTATAATTTGTACTCTATTGGTCTAAAACTGTAATGACTTTCAAATTTGAATTTTGATAATTTTTCACGATAAACCTCTAGCAGGGTCACATTTAATGAAAGTAACATTTTTGAGCAAACAATTAAAAATAATGCAAAAATAAATGAGTTATGAAACAAATAAATGGTTTAATAAATCAAAGCTAACATTCAATAGATTTTATCAGATATCAGATCAGAATTTGTTTTGAGGCGTTTTCATTATTCAATGATCCCTCGGTCAATAGATTCCAATTCGTTATTGTGATCAACTTATCAAGATCATATCAATATAAGCCTTCTTAATTAATCATTAAAAATACTAAATCATTTCAAACAAAATTCATTGAAAGCCTTATTTAATTTATTTTTTTCAAATTTCAAACCTTAATAAATTATGTTTATAAAGCAGGGGTCACCAAGGGTGTGTTATAAAATCCCCCTGAGCCTGAGAAATTAGCAAAAATCCTACACCCCTGAGATCGTTGATCTTGGTGACTCCTGCTATAGAGAAATATAACATTTTTAAACTCGAACAAATCTGGGTTCCCATAAATTATCATTTGTAAAATTATAAATTAACCTTTTCTATTGGAACGTCGATTATTTGAAGCGTTTATTACATTTCATTACTTTTTTTCATTATTTTTGATTAGTTTTAGTTCAATGATTGAAAAGTTTAAATATTATCATAAAATTCATTTAATATTTGAGTCAAATCCTCAGTGATTTGCAATCCATGCGTATAATTTGCTTAATAATAATATTCTATTTAAATATTCTGAACGATTTAGCACTTGATTTAAAGCAGGGATGAGCAAGGTGAGGATCTCAGGGGGACTTAAGAGAGGGAATTTTTCAAACTCGACTCCAGAATAAGTCATCTAAGGGATGAAATTGAACCTAGGAGTACCCAAAATGCGCCATTTTGTCCTTAGTTTATCGTTTATGTATCCAATTTCGGTTAAATATAGCTTTAATTCAAATCTAAATTGCATTAAATTCAGTTTAAATCCGGTTTATTACTGATATTTAAAGAAAAAATTGCGGTAAAATTGCCACCGCGCTTCGCACCCTCAGGGGGTTTTGTGAAACCCCCTTGCTTATCCCTGATTTGAAGCAATTCATATATTAAGCTCTAAAACAACTCAAATGTTTTCATTCATTTCATTTGATACCAAATTACAGAGATGAACAACGAGGAGATTTACCACAAATAGATAAACTTGAACAATACATTTATTTTAACCAAGAACATTAATTTAATATTAATTAAAATTATAAATTTTGCATGTATTTTACTGAAAACTACCAGAACAAATAATTGTTTTGAAAGAGCAGTTACTACTGTAGTTCAGTACCCATCCCTTCCCAATAAGTAATCATGAACTCTGGCCGTGAGGGGAGAGGGAGGAAGAAATTTCTATATTCATTTAGAATTCATTGTAAACCATTGTATGAACGTTTCAAACGATTCTCCACTGTTTTAAATGTTTAGCTCTGAATAAAAAGCGCAGACAATTATAGCTAAATATTCTAACAGTTATTTCCCCGGAGATATAAGTTTTACCAAATTTAATTCAAACACAATGCAAATCAACGTCTTTTTGCATTAAATAGCTTTGAATTCATTGAAAATTAGAAGAAATTGTTTGTGAGAATAGCGTTGAATTGTATTCACTAATGTATACAAAAATATATAACAAATTTCAAACTTTGATTAAACTTTTTGCAAGAGTTAAGATCTTTTTGCATATTGTTATCAAAGAATATGAAAAATAGGAGTCTTTCCTAATTCAATACAATATATTAAATGTATTAATCAATCAAAGGATAGGGTTTTTTTCAATTCAAACAAAGCTTTCTTTTGATCCTTTTTAATGATCAAATGTTTGGCTATTAATATGCATATATTTGGAACCAGGGGTGAGCACCGGTGAAGTGGAGACCTTCGACCTCAGGAATGTTTTTTCGTGGTTTATCAGGGATAACAAATTTCCCAAACAAAAACAGGCAAAACCCAAAAAGGGGGTCCTAAAAGTTAGCTGATTTTACATCAGTGGGTGTGCACTAAGTTTTAGGTCAACTCTGTTTATACGCGACAAACTTTAACAGGATAAATTACAAATTGTCTCTAAATGTTTGTAAACAACAACCCGCGGATTTGAGACTTTCCTCCAACGATATTCTGACCTTAAATTTAATAGATAATGAATCATAAAATTTGTTATTTGTGACCGAAATCAAAATATAATCAATAGGTTTCTCTTTAGTCTAGTTTTGCGATCGAGACCTTAATTAATAGCTTGCAATCGACTTACACCCGGGGCTAACATTGAGAGCCCTGAGGAGATGAATGTGGGTTTCTTTGCTTTCTCTTTTCAATTTCAAGTTTGCTAGAAATTGCTAGAAATCACTGTTAAAAACAAATTCAAAACTCCTGACAACTTTTATTTTTCATAGAAAAATACAGTAATTTTCATAAATTTCTCTTTTAAACTACACTTAAGTTAAAAATACATAAAATTTGAGCGAAAGAAGAGATTTTCAATAACTTAAACGACAACAATAATGGGAGGTATGTGTGCGGTGGACGACGAATGGCCGGAATGATAAGCAGTTTTGAGTTGACATCAATGACAAGAAAAGTGGGTTCTATTAGTTTGGTTCAAATGATGACAATCACTGAAACGACGAACAATCTGTAGCTCAACAAAAACAGTAACGAAATACCCGACAGAGCAGTCGTTTTCGTCTAATCTCTAGTAACTGAACATAAATTCAAGAATTAAGACTCAATTTCAACAAGATAGAAAAAGCATACCCTCCTCCATAACCACCTCCTCCGCCTCCTTTTCCTCCTCCGCCATAACTATCATATTGGACATCTTCATAACCACCATCATCACCATAACTGGAACCGCCATATTCTCCGCCGCCATATCCTCCTCCACCGCCTCCACCGTAGCTGGAACCACCATAACCTCCTCCGCCACCACCGTAGCCTCCACCGCCACCTCCATAGCCTCCTCCGCCACCTCCATATCCGCCACCACCATAGCTTTCTTTAATGTAGACGGGCACTTTCACTTCATAAGGAACTGGCACCTTCTTTGTGATGTAAACTGGGTAGGGCTTGGGAACCTTCACAGTCTTGATGATGGGCTTGATGTAGTAAGGCACTTTAACTGGTACCTTGACGGGATAGGTCTTATAGATGTGAACTGGCACCTTTTCGACTGGAGAAAGCACAATTAAAATTGAAGTTGCTAAACAATAAACAAGCAATAAATAAATAACTTACTAATCTCAATATGTTTGCCATGTTCCTCGTCGTCCTTCCAGAAGATGCCCTCACACTGAGAGACAACAGTGATCACCACTAAGAGCAGAATTGCGATCAAATTCTTCATATTTGATGGCAGTTGCAGTCAATTACACTTTAAGTCAGGATTTACTTTAAGAGCAGTCCCTCCGAAGCACTGCTTTTATATTCTCAGAAATATTTCCTTTTTTCAATTATTCTGATGTAAGGCACAGCCTATTATCTAACACTAAGCATAAGAGATGACTGCAATCCACACACACTTTCTCGTAGGTCAGCCCAGAATTGGAGAGCACTCATAAAAGCGAGAGTGGTAAGGGCTACAGCGAAAAAAGCAATAAAAAGGGTCAATAAGTTGAGACGTGCTCCAATTTTTCGACTTTCCCTGTGCTCTCACTTAAATGTGTTTACCTGTGCCAACAGTCCCACAGAGGAGGAAGAATGCATTCAAACACTGATATATTTACCATATATTAAACCATAGATTATAACAATGTTTTGTTATTTGATGTCTTATTAAATCCGTATTAAAGTTCATGTCTTCGCCAAAAGTCAAATGAATTTTGATATCAATTTTTATTTAACACATTTATATACAGATCTGAATAATAACTGCGGAAAACAGAGATTAATCTCAATTATTTGAATCTAGATTCAAATTACCCGCAATAAGGGCTTCATCTCTAAAGAATATATTGCCTTGTTTATTATTTATTTTATTATCAAGAATATTTTTTAAAACATTCTTATTTAATATAGAAATAGAAAGAAAATGACACATTTCAACAAGTCGTCAGATAATTTCTCTAGTATAATTAATAAGCTTGATAAAATTAATTCCAGTAGCAGGTTAATTTATTTAAAATGTATCGTTTACCATGTAAATTAATGAGCAATTATGCAACATATATTAATTAATTAAGTTTGAATCGAGAGAGAGAGAGAGAGAGAGAGAGAGAGAGAGAGAGAGAGAGAGAGAGAGAGAGAGAGAGAGGGAGAGAGAGAGAGAGCTGATTATTAAACCAAGAATTTCGAGGTCTTAGCGGAAAATTTTGAATCAAACAGAATTTAAATTCATTTACTGATTAAATGAACCGCAAAAACAATTCGTTGATTAGATATCATATTTTTGGACGGTTTTCCCCTAAGTTTCCCTAAAATATCGCTTTTAGCCGAATAATTGCAGAAAAGTTCGAGAGTTCAGAACCAGTTCTTAAATATTTTGTTCCCTTCTCATATAAATGCAGATTAAAAATATTAATAACAATCAAAAACATTATTTTGTTAATTATTTAAAAGAATAAATATTCTGTTTTTCAATTAAATGGACTATCTAGATTTTTATCCCATATTTAGGCAGCGATATAACGTAATACCATGTAATTAAAAAATAAACATACCTAGATCACAATTTCGTAACTTATCATCCGATTAATTAAAACAATCAATTAAAACAAGTATTTAAAAACAAAGATTAAATTTGAATTATTTAATCGATTTTAGTGTTAATATCAAACGTTAACTCATTTTAATTACAAATATTGTGAAAATATGTGATTAAAACTGACTTAGAAATGTTAATGAATTAACAATTAATTCACAACTTTTCAGTTTAGTTTAGTTTCTAGTTTACTTAAACTAATAAATAAGTGACCTGTTCATTTAAAAGGAAAATCTAACATGCAATTATATTTTGATGCATAACTTTCAACAAACAATTTAATCCGCGATAATCTTCTCCGTCATTGTTAATTGTCTTCAAATTATTATTATTCATTTAAACTAGAATACAATTCAATTTGATTGAACTTTGGTCAGTTTGGATAATTTATCCAGGATAAACATTCATTATATATTAATTCTTTACCTAATTTGAACTGACAAGATTAAAATGATTAATGCAACTTTAAAATTCTTTCATAGATCACAATTTTATTGAAAATTTAACAAAACCTTAACTCAATTTCTTTTTGAAATAATCAAAACACCTGTTTTTGAATGAAACAATTACTTCAACTTAAATGTAAAAATGTGGGTTCAAATTCATTAAAGTAAATTAATTGTTTAAGTGGCCTAGCTCTTCTTTAATGAATTCGTTTAAAAACTCTACTTTCACAAGATAAAACTTATGTAACCTTATCAATATAATCCCTAATTATCGTGGTATTTTAAAATATTCATAGAAATATATTTAGGAATTAATTAGTTCTCATTCTTTGACACAACTTTTTAACCAAATATTTAACTTAAGAGCAGTTATCAGAAAAAAAACTTATTAAAAGACCATTTTTAAGACCCCTTTTATTATACAGTATATTAGAATGGAGCCATAATGAGTAAGGCACAATTAATTCTCGAGTTATTTTGATTTAAAGTTGATTTTTATTGTATTGAAGAACAATAGTTTACTTGGTAACTATTGAAAGACATTAATTAAATATCAGTGAATCAATCGGTAGATAAATGTTTGAATGTGTATATCAGAGGATTGACTGCATTCCCAATGTTTGAGCAATTGATTTGTTGATCTTATCTGAAGACAATTTGAATAAATTGACTTGTTTGCCCTGGATACCAATCTTTAAGAAAGTAAGTTTAAGCGTTTGGCGCGAATGTACTTTAATTAAGTATTTGATTGAAATGTTATCCAAACTGTTTTTAAAATCATTAGTGAAAACGAATCAAACAAATTGTGTTGAAAAGAGCGACAAAATGTGTTTTTAAATCCAGAAAAGTTAATGGTTGCGATCAATTATGTAATGATAAGCGAGAAAAACAGCATTAGATTAGTGTTTCGGATATTTAATTGTCTTTTCACCAAAAATAAGTCATTTCCGACAAAAGGAAATCACTTTAATATCATTGCTGTTAAGGTTGCAAAAGTACATCTATATTATGCTCTCCATTATTGAGTAATCAAACATCACTACAAATGATCCCAAACTTAGTGTTGTAGTGCTGTTTAGTCACTGCTCTCAATATCAGAGCTTATATCCGTAAATATTAAACAAGGTGATAATTCTGGTTGGGAGGAAGAGAGAGAGAGAGAGAGAGAGAGAGAGAGAGAGAGAGGGAGAGAGAGAGAGAGATTAGAAATTGAAAGTTGTAAAAATTAAATGTGAATTCATTGTTTTGATATTATATTACGTATTCCTTTGCACTTATCTATGAATCTATGAATACTATTGAAATATAATACATTAGGGAAGACGATGACCCAAATACCCCCTGAATTTCAGGCTCGGCAGAACCCCCTTTTCGTGTTTTTAGGAATTTCCCCGTGTTTTTTTTGAGGAAAAATTAGTGCGCAATGATTTCATCCAAAATGATGGGATTTTGCCACGATAAGATAGTATTTTGGAGTATATAATTTGGTAATGAGCACGTTCCCGTCCCACCCAATCGCACCTCAGAACCCACCCGATTGTTCGAGAAATATGAATCAATTATAAATTCTTGGTTTGTTTTAATTTTTAATTTAAAAAAGCAGAGCCTGGGCCATTTTTCCTGGATTTTCCTTTTATAGGGGGTTGTGGTTTACCCCTGTGGTGACCCCTGCCTTAGAGAAAGTTTGTATTCAACACTTTCAATTAAATGAGTCACAAATTATTCAAAAGAAATACTATTTATACGAATGTAATAAATGAGTCTAATAGTATTTAGTAACTAGGACATATCCTTTGGCTAAGAGATAAACATTTAAAGATCTGTATAACAGTGAGACGATTTTAATTTTAAATCACAAGTGAATCACTTTTCAAATAAGCCCAAGCTCTATTTAATTTTTTTTATTAAGTTCTAAATTTTCCTTTAAGCCTCCGAGAAAAGAAAAATAAACCACTTAACTTATCCTAATCAAAAGTCGACAAAGATCAACATTTCTTATTTTTATTCCAGTTTTGTGAAAAACTGGATTTTTAAGACGTCTCTCCTTTTTTTAAGACGTCTCTCCTTTTTTAAGACGTCTCTCCTTTTTTTTAAGAAATCAAATTATATAATATTATAATCTATAGCTTTTCTATTATTATTTTTTCACTACATTTACATAGAATGTAGTATATAGTTTTGTTCGTTAAACCCCACCAACCAACCAACCAACCAACCAACCAACCAACCAACCCACTCCCCCCTGGGGGTAGGGGGGTGGAAGAATGACTG
>JAQGAR010000534.1:0-14220 GCA_034697865.1 Oribatida sp.
TCTCTCTCTCTCTCTCTCTCTCTCTCTCTCTCTCTCTCTCTCTCTCTCGCAAACAAATCGTTGATTAAGGCAATTAAAACTTGGTAAATATCTAGTAAAATGAAGCCTTCATTATAATAAATCAATGGAAATACAATTTGAAATAGCATCTACTGAACAGGCAAGGTTAATTTACTATATTTTACAGAATTTTAGTATCGTTTAATAAGTTTTGTCATTTGGAGCTTTAAGGTTATTGATTGCTTTCATTTCAATCAAAGTTTTGCAAAGAAACGCATTCAAAGCCATAATTCAATCGTTTATTCACCTAATCTTTGAAAAATGGTTCAAAGCTCAGGTGTGAATCATGGAAATCGCGCACAGAATAAGAGTTTCATAAATGATGCACAGATGCTTTGATATTCTTGGCATAAATGGCTTTCTTTTATGAATACCCAAAAGAGTAATTTTAGTGAAATATTCAAATGCTATAAAAATTTTATTGAAAACCAAATGAATTTCTGTCTCTTTTAGTTATGAGTTTCTGTTATTAACGACTTGGGATCTCATAGCAGACAATAGAAGTCTTATTTCAAGTATTGATACATTTGGAGCCAAAAATATTTTTAGTTTAGAATCGCTTACATGACATGAATTGAAATATGTTGAGTCCTTCTTCGAGTGATAGAGAGGTAAGGGTTGAAATATTGGGCTTTTAATCGAAGCTGTTTTGTCAAATTTTAAACCTTGCATGATGGAACCTTTACTCGATGAAAATGTGACACTCAAATGCCACTCATTGTTTTCAAACTGGGTGATCCAGTGGCCCGCATCTCTGCTATCATTGATGTTATGCCAATTGCAATAGTCGTTGTCTCCAAAGGAACAGTAGCTTCCATTTGGAAAATGGTCTGAAAGTGCATTTCATTAGCTTTCAAAGCAATTAATAATTAACGGATGTATTACCGCATGACTGAAGCTCATCATCGCCTTTGGGACAGTCGTTCTTGAGATCACACAATTCATCGCTTGTAACGCATTTGTCCGATGCATCGCAAGTGTAAATGCAGTGCAGATTACTGTCGTTTCCTTCTGTTCAATACAAACAAACATTTCAGAAGAATTAGTTTAGATTGTGATCGATTATCTAATAATAATAATAAGAACCAAGTTTAATATTCTTAGTATGTTTGCCATTTGCATTAAGATTGACATTAGGTTTGGCATTAGACTGTCTCAAAGAAAAGATAATGAATCACTTTCTTCATACTTTGCTTTCAGAAGCGGTTGGCAGAGCTCAAGACTACTCGATTAGATCACTTGACTGAGATAACAACAAAGAAACATCTTAACTGAATGAACTTGCTAATAACTTAATTTGAAGAAATGTACAAAATCTTGAGAATTCACGAAAGAATTCTGAGTGGTTTGAGAGTTAAACGACTGCTTAAGGTCTAAAACAAGGTTTTCCTCCTAACATCTGATTGGAGTCAAAGTGGGTTTTATGAACAAATAGGCGAAATATTAATATTTTACGACAAATATATGAAAACGAGCGAAACTCAAGGGTTTCTTGAAATAATCCTTTCGTCGATTGAATAAATAATAACCGTTTGTGCGCTTTTGGTAAGAGTTTTATTGGTATTTAGCGTTGTCTGAGTCTATCTATTGATATAAGCATAGCCTTAAACGCAATCAATTTGCCTGAAGTCAAGTGAAAGCAAAATAAAACGCTTTTATTGGAACGAATCCAATAAATGATTGGAACAAAAATGAAGAAAAATGTGTGTATTTTAAAGTCTAATAAAGTTATGTCGAAAATAAAGTGCTTTTGAGTCGAATAGAGCTATAAATCAATACCTGAATTGTGAGAGACATGCGATTCGTTCGTTAATGAACTTCCCGTAAGACTGCCGTATGACAGTTGCGGTTCAAATCTGAGCTCACATTTGGGATCAGTGGCGGAATCACATGTGAGGACCGATACTTGATTCTGAGTGAAGCAGAGTAAGGAAAATAGCGGTGCGATTGTGTGGAGCCAACAGTGAGTTGCCTTCGGAGCCATTTAATCGTCAAAAGTCGCGGTTTTGAACTTTAAATGTCAGCCGAAAATAGTTGACTCAAATGAACTGATCTCAGAGTTTAGTAATCAAAAGCGTTGGACAAAGAGAGCAACAATTCTATTGATCGCATTTCGATGCCATTCCTCTGAATTCCATTGCATTCTGGATATTCTCATACAGTATTGGTTTTTCAGCATTGAATGTGAGGCCATAAACAAGTTCAATATTGGCGTCATTACAGTTGACAGCATTCGTTAAAATCATAATTAGGAACAGTTGTGTCGGAAAACAGCGTCAGACTATGAATTTTGTTGATTACGACAGAACACAGGTTTTCTTTGACTTCAGAGACAATTCAAATGTGTTTTTGTTTTGAAATTCACTTTTAGTATAATCACAGAATTGATCTGAACTGAGACATCCGTTTGCGAAGACTGTGCTGAGAGAACTGCAATCGCAATCTCTTTCCTCCTCAGTCTGGCATCAGTTCGCTTCTCTAGATCTGAGCCGCTCTGTGAATGGGTCGCCATAGCAACTCAAAGGGCTTACTATTAATACCAGAGGAGCACAGCATCTCAAATAGTGTAGAATAAAAAGCTGACTCTCTGTGGGAGTTTAGTTGTATTGCATGACTTGAATAAAGTCTGTGCACAGCTTTCAGTCCATACTAGTGATCACAATTATGGCACAATATAAACCAATCCATCACAATCTTGTGAGCAATTGTCCCTTAGGACCACTGTTTTAAGACGTTGTCATTTAATTCTGCTATCTTTCTGTCCATTACGTCTTTATTAAATTCTTTAGTTTTGATCAAAGAGTAGACTCCACTCCATTTCACCCCAGTTTCAAATGTTTCCTTAATTTATCATTTCTTGTTTGCTGAGAAATCAATAGAAACCATTTCCTTAATCATCCCATAAATCAATGTACCTTTTAGCCACTTATTTGAGATTTTGCATCTGTGCTGTGCAAGTAGGGCTGTGCAAATTCAAAGTTTGTTAGCTGTATAATATTTGTTTTGCATTCGGAATGGGTTGGTAATACCAACTTGGTATGCAATTTGGTTTTTGTATGCCTAGCGTTGACTCTTCTCTTATAGAAGTTATTGAACAGATATTCAATGGAAACTCTTAGGCTTTTATGAATTCTATCATAACATTGATGTAAATGCAAAACACTTTTCGGCAAAAGAGATATAATTCAAAAGATTTTTGATTTTATAGCCGCTTTTGTATTGGAGTATTGATTACTCCCACAAACGATGTTTTGATGCTTTTATAACATCGAGTGCTTTAATAGACACAACAATTTCAAACACAAGCCTTACATTAATCACTACTCTCTTATTGAAAATGATGTCTCATATTATCTGTTATTAATGTTTTGGTAAAATAAATCTAATTTCCCATAACTTTATAAATGCGAACACTTTTTGGCAAAATTTATTCAAGTTTTCTAAGTATATATCTTTCAGTTACACCTGAGTTGAAACAAATTAGATTAAATCATACAAAATTTAGCTTTTGATTAATTGGCAAAACGATTCACTCAAACGTTTACATCAAAAAGCTTTTTTGTCGGGGATTTAGAAGATAAAAATACTTTTGTGTTGCAATTGAGTCAATGGCATTGACCATGGTTATTTCTCTTTAAAAAGATTATAAACTTGTTCATCTAAAGTTTACACTGTAAACTTTAAACTATTCAATATTATTGAAACTTTTTAATTTGTTTAATGACCTAACTAATTAACATTATTTTGAAATCTATTCAAAATAAATGTGCCATACCTCCCCATTCATACATTTGATTCAGGAATTTCGAGTGGGACTACAAATCCCACTTGTAAACTTATTTACTAGGTTTGTATAATTGTACTGGATTTTGATTAAAACCATATGAATGAACTTTAACATTTTATTCAGAATTTTTATTTTGTAACTTATTCGCAATGAATGTCACTTTTTATCATGTTACGCTTACTTTAACGTGTAGTTTTTGCTTTTTCCTACCATTTCTTTGATTAAAATAATCTTTTATTTGTCATAAAATTGTCTAATATTCAAGATCTCAATCATTGTATGGAATTTTTTTGGCATTTGAAGCATAAAATTTAAAAAATGAAGAATTGAAAGATTGGGTGGTTTTTGTCGAAAAGTATCCTAATTTTCATATCTTATGTATTCATATTTCATCTTTTTTAGAAACCGATTGATTTATTTGAGTTGTAGACATAGTGGTATAGGTTTCTTATCCTGTTTCTAACATTGAAACATGGAATTTTACTTTGTTATTATACATATGATAATTCTTGAAGTATATATTTGTTATGCTTGCGTAAATCCTGTTATTGTAACTAATTTATACCTAATCATTAGTAATCAATTGAATGTGTTGAGTATTGAGTTACACCTTGGTTATAAATTGATGCATATCTTATTGCAATAATTATATTTTTATATACGATATCTGTATCGATATTATATACGATATTTGTTATGTGAATAAAGAGTTTTGAATTAAAAATCTGCCTAGAGTAAATCTGCCTGCCTATTGTACACAGAAAACCTTCCGATTGTTGAAAAGGTGGCCATAATTTGCTTGGAATTATCGTTTAAGTAATGTTTGTTATTATACCCAAACCTTATTAAAACTGGAATTTCATTACTTCAACTCTTGGGATAAACTGCGTCAATAGAATTCTATCAATATTTATTTAAAAATGAGAATGTTACTATTTTCTATCAAAATCCTATTTATGTTGGAATATAAGCACCAAATTATTGATTTGATGCATAACTTTGAAACGCCGAGAGATTTTCTAGGAATGAAAGAACGAGATATAAATCTTAAAGGTCTACGAAAATTCGATGAAATGGATTAGAGATTAGGTCTGAATCGTAGGAAACAAACAACAATTTCTTATAAAAGGAAAGTGAAATTGAACTCCTATCAAAACTATATTCAAGCAAATTAAAGGTCAAATGTTTTCCCAAATGATTTTCCATCAAAATATATTTTTTAGCGAAAAACTAAAGACTTAATTCGTTAGAATATTATATCAATGCTTAATATAACCCTAAAACAAAAAGAAATTGTGTTAAGTGAGCCGTAATTCTGGTATCGAAGCCTAAAATACCATAGAGACTAAAATTTTGGTATCAAGTTATACTGGATTACTTATCCATTAAATAATACAAGAAAAAGATGGTTTTATTAAAAGCATGTAATTCAAATCGATAATGAAAATGTCTATGTAATTAAATATTTGATTTCAATTTATTTGCTATCATGGAATTGGCATTCAGTATTTATCCAGAATAATTGAGCATTTTAAAGGCATAAATGTGAAAAATTAATGTATAAATTCACCCACATTTTGATCAGAATCGATTTTTAAAAATTAATAATTAATTTTCTGATTTTTCGAGGAAAGTCTGATGGGATTCAGTTGATTTCATTACTTTAATCTAAAACCGGGGGAGTTTTGTCTAAGATATTCCTCCTACGCTAAATAAAGTTCTCGAAAGTTCACCTGGAGTTTATAAAACTAAAAAATAAGATCAATACTTCATCTGTAATATCTTAAATGCTATATATTCTAATCGTATGGAGTAATTAAGAAACGTATCCGACAGTGTTGTTGTCAACAGATCTAATGTCTAACATATTTTTAATGTCTAATATTGCAATATAACGGATGTTATTTGATTAGTAACTTGCAAAATATTTCAATTATTCGCATTTCCTTCAAATGTTATTCCAAATAAGAAGACATAACATATTTTGCAGTAATTATTTGAGAGGTTTTGACTCAAAGCAAAAATTAGATAATTTTGGCCTATAGTTCATAATTTGATTCAAATGTTTAAATGAGATTAAAATTCTAATTAAAGATATTTTAGATGAGCTTGTTATAATTAGTTTATTGCATAAACAACTAATTCCAATCGGTATTACAATAAATCTATTTTATATGACATCCATTCGCTAATAAATACTGAATTATTTACAAAAGCACTTTAATGTCTAATATTATTTGACCTCTAAAACCAATTTAAGTGTAATCAGAATCGTTTAGTGAAATTCATTACATAACACATTAAAAGAGAAAATCAAAGAAAATTACTGATAAAACGTCAAAATTAGATTTCGAGAGAAATCTTTGCAGAAGTTGTGCGAAGATATTGAAAATTAGAGTCAAAATAAGCCGAATATATAGTCTGTGAGAAATGGAAAGACTAATGAATACCGATATTAATGCTTTTGAAGAGCAATATTTCATCTGATAATAACCAGAATCTGGTAGTTATTGACTTTTTATTACTATATTTCGCTCTTTTATTATAAGAATTGTTGGTTTAATCGTATAAACACTGAATATTTAATCATTAGTTACGGCACTCTTTGTGACAAACAATGTGTTCCAACAGAACAGTAATTTATTAGTTCAACAAAATTACATCATTGGATACCAAAGAACTGGTTTTGGACTTCTATTAGATCCTATCAAATGGTCTATAAATAAATATTGCCTTTTTCATCACCTTTAATGAAGATGAAATATTGACATTTACAAACTCACTTTCCACTAAGCTCATCCGGTTTCAACGCCATGGAGTTGATCACAATTGAAATTTTGTTTTTACTCGATTCTGTTGGTAAAGTTGCATGCTGGTTGGAATTCTGTATGATTTTTTATGGGAGCGCTCAGCGAACTAATTGGCTGAGATTATGATTGCTTAGATGTTGAATTCTTACAAGAATTGACGTGATTTTTTAGCTTTAGTTTCCAAATGCTTTTTAAGCTATCGATTTTTCGATTTGATCTAGGCTTAATAAATTCCTTAGACTTTCTTTCAGTTCAATCAATCATTGAATAAATTATTTATCGCCAATTCAGACAACTTATAAGTCGAAGAATGTAAGCAATTATCGATTTTGTTTCAAATATTCATTTGTTTGCCGATCGAAACATAACTCAGCATTCGATCGATTTTTGCTTAACATTAGAATAGGAAGCGGTTGGCACTCATTTTTACATAAAACTCTTCAATTTATACGTTGTATATAAATTATTGTAAAGACTTCTTCAGTGATGAGTAACGAGCCGTCAGTCGGATTCTAATCCATTCGGGATTCACATCTGATATACGTTTCAGTGGATTAAATCGCAATTTTAGTCTTCGCTCAAACGGAAAATTTCAGTCAAAACTGGAATTGATTTGTTATATACAAAGAAAGGAATGGAGCAAACAAAGTTAAGTTGTTTCTGGTCGAAACCCACGAATTAATTCTTTCCTGCAAGAATTGTTTCTAACTTATGAGCTTAAATTCTAAGGTTAGTTGAATTCAATAGAAAATGAATTTTTAATGAAATCCTTATTTTGGATTTGATTTTCAACGAAACAATTATTGAGATTTTATATAAATATTTGAAATGTAAAGTAAAGTTCAATCCCTGGATACTCAGAATAATTTTATTAGAGTAATTCTTTGAAATCTTTAATAAACCCGAAACCATTCCCTTCAGAGCCTAAACATGGACTCTCAATCACATAAAATCGAGATAGAAGGTTCAAGGTATTTCTGATATAAAGATACCAGTTTTAGGCGGAGTTCTTCACTTGAGGCCAATTATTTTTGGACTTTTCTCACTAATAGTACAAAAAGACATATAATTTGTTGAAATGTTAGCACAAATGCTCTCTTTTATAGCGAATATTAGTGTATTATGTGAACGATGAGAGCAATTCCTCCTTTAAATACCTGTTCTTTGAATTCTTCTGTTATCAAAAACTAATGGAATCCTTTCATTAGAATCGATCGGTTGAATCCCCTGACAAACCTCATAAATATTGGAAAACATAGCTTTGAATGGACTTTAAAGTGCTTTCATTCATATAATTATATTTTAATAAATATTTTAATTTAATTTTATTAAATTACTTCCGGTTTTAATCAAAATTCAAATAATAATGAATTTATTAGAAATTATATTAAAATTTTATTTAAAGTTAAATAAAATTTGGAAAGACTGTTTTGTTTTAAATGTAAAATGTTTTAAATATACTTGGTTAGAAAATTGTTAACCTAAATGTTAAAACGAGTAAAAGATTCATAAAATCCCTAATGACTAAACATTGAAAACACTTAAATTAATAAAATTAAGCAAATTTAATGACTTTCAATAAGTTGAGTGTTTGTCGATCCAAGCAGAGGACGCCATCTTATTGAGACCACACGTACCGTCGCCTCGATATACGCGATAATAGCCCTGAAATAACAGATTATTTATTTAAAACCGTTGGAGAATGTCGAACGGAATACCTTTTCGCCCCAACTGGAACCCCAACTATTTTTGATTATCCAATAGGGCTGTGTTTTATGGAGAAATCTAGTCTTTCCGACCCCAAAGCCAACAATAAGAACCCCATGGTCCAAATTGTTGGGATCGCACAACCATTTCATTGGATGCGATATTCCTCCGAAGTAGAATTGCATAGCATTGGCGTTGATTCCGATGGAAATGGGACCGAACTGATAGAGCCATTGAGCTAAAGAGGTCTCATTTTCCGGTAGAACCACATAAGAGTCAATAGTGGTCTTTGAAAGGGTGCGGTTAAAGTGGCACTTCTCGTTACGCCCGTCATAAGGATAATCCGACTCCGATTCGATACCACCTTTTCATTCATATATTCGTTAAATCAATTATTTTATTGAAAAGCATTGAATCAAAACCTAAATCGATGACTGTTTTAAAGGCATTGGTTGGAAGGCCTCCATTACAACCCTGGTCTATTTTGTCGCAATCGACGAGTTCTGATAAATACATTGCATTAGTCTTTAAAAGTGATTACCGATCGACACGAAAGGAGTCAAACCTTGTTCTGAGAGGGAAACGGTCTGTTTGTTGGCAATGGCTGATATGCCCTCTATATTACCGGTGGCGCTGAAAGCCCAGCAACTGCCACACATTCCTTGGTTCTTGACAGAGGAGACCACACCAGAGGCGTCCCTCCAATCAAAGTTTTGTGGCAAATCATTGAACCGCATTTTATTTTCTCCTAAAGTTTTGAGATGTTTGGACTCATAAGCGGCTAACTCTGGACGGAGTCCGGTGTGATGTCGTCTGAACTCCTCAGATGTGAGATCAGCGAATTGTGTCACTCCATAGACAGCTGATCCCAATTCGTTCTTATTTAATAAACGAATTTTCATCAGATTTGTCTCAAATATTGCAAATTTCCGCTCCTTTTCTGAAAGGAGAACCAAATTATTACAATACATCAATTAAATTTTATTTTATCTATAGATACCTTGGATGTCATTCCTGTAGGACTTATCGTATCTAACCAGAAAGTCCTCAAATTTCATCCGAGAGATCTGAAATCAATTTTATTCTTTAATTTTGAATTTTAAAAACCTTTTTTTTGCAATTTTACGGTTGAATTCAATGGTCTGCCGACAGAAATGTCATTTTCAGTGCCTTTTATCGATGAAAAGGATGTTATCAGAAGAAAAGCGAAGATAATTAATATTGATTTCATTTAATCCCTCGATTATTCACTTATCAAAACAATAGTAAAATGACAAAAGAGTTGATTAACAAAGAAGTTTTGATATTTTTAAAACGCAAACAAAAAGTCTGTCATTGTTTACATTTATGGAAAATCATATGATTTTGAAACACATCTGATGTAAAACACATGTGTTTTCTGTCAACAAAACACTTCAATCAATTATTTGAAACCGATTTCATAACAACTTATAAAATATTATTCAATAGTTTTATAAATTATCATTTGAAAACTTATTTTGGTTTTTAATGATTGATTAAAAATAAGTGTTTTGAATAGATTTTCATTTTTCTAATTTTGCCAATAAATTGAATTTGCCTGGCTAATTTAGCCATCAACTTTCAAGTTTCAACTTGGTTTTAAAGTAAGTTTCAATGTTTATTTCAATAATCTTTTAATTATTTACTGGATATGTATTTTACAAATTCTATTAAATTTTGGTATTTTATAACAAACTTTTATGAAATATATTTCAAACAATATTTACTTTTAGTGAAAAACTAATTGAATCTCATTTTAAAAATAGGAGTAATTATTAAAATATGAATAATTTTTCTCATAAAACATAAAAGAAATGATTTTAAATTAATTAACAAATATTATGAAACAAAAATCTTTGAATAAATACGTTAAGAGACAGGTTTGAAGACATGATTTGAAGGCATTTAACAAATAAATATCTTTATCACAGAAAAAGACTAAATATTAGGTATAATCACAGCTAAACTGTAAGCACGTAATGATTGCAATCATTTTGTGGACAATAGTGTTAAGAAATAGTAGTTTCGCTTCAAATCGTGTCCCTCAGATCGGCGGCGGGCCGTTAGGGAAGTCAAGCATTGGTTGTAATGAATGCAGAAAGTTATTCATCAATAGACAGCTGTAGTCTTCTTCGACGGTAGGAACGAGTGATGCCGCGCCCAATAGGATAAACATAAGCGCCTGAATAGGAAGGGAGGCCTTCAATGCGCGCGTCATATACTTCAGTAGACTTCGGTTCGGTCTGTAATATGAAATTAAATAATTGAATTGATTTAAATGATTCCTGAAATTAAGACAAACCGTTTGGTTTCGTTGGTTTCTGGTCTTTGTTCGGGTGATTCGCTTCTTAACTGTGAGACAAGAAAATTTGTAAACAATTCTATTAGAGTAATTTTATCAAGATACTTTTGTCAGTTTGTCGTTCAGTCTCTTTATTTCTTGAGAGCAGAATATTTTGAGTTTATTTCGAGGAGAACTAAATTCAGTCTTCAATTCTTCCCTTGAGTTCAGTTCAGACATAAGTTCGAGGAATTGATTCAAACGGATGGAAATGAGATCTTTGTCGTTGGTATCGAATCTATCCCTTTCGAGAATGGGTCCAAATCTGCTTAAGATATCATTAATCCAAGAGTGACTTTCGTTGTCGCTCTCCATTCCATTGTTAGTGTTGTCGGATAAGTCGGCGTCATATCGACTATCGTCTAACTCTTCCTTTTCATTAGATATAAGGTCTTCCACTTCTTTGTTTGTTTGTATTTCTGATTCTTCGTTAAATTGTGTCGAATCTAACAATTGGCTCAAATGATTGATTTCATTGTCGATATCACAATAATTCGAATTATCTTCAAATTCGAGCCCACTATCTTTGGTGTCATTTCGAGCATCTCTTTCTTCGTGATCATCGGCTCCCATAATGACATCAGCGTTCATAAATTCAATGGCATTGCTCTCAAACTGATCATTCACTCGATTTAACGTTTCATTCGAATTTGGTTCTTGGAAACTATCAATAGTGTCCAGATATCTATCTTTAAATAGTATGTCTTTGTTTGAATCATAACTATTTTGAGTTGTTGGTATTTCATTAATTGGATCACAAATTTTAATTTCGTTTTCTTCGTGTTTAATCTCATTATTATTTGAATGGATGTCTTCAGTTATTTGATTAACAAATGCAGTATTTTCTTCGACATTCACTTCTTGTTGAGTCGAATATGAAGATTCCACTGAAGGCAAAGAATCACTTGGTTTGGTCTCATCTTTGGTTAAAAGAGGTTCCAATACTTCTTCATTTTTAACCACAAAGTTTGTGTCAATTATCCCATAACTTTCATTCAGTTGTGTTGTCTCTGAAATTGTTTCAGTTTTGATGTCATTCAAGAAAACAGATTTTAAAATACTATCATTAGTAGGAGAAATCAAATTTTCTCCGCTCTTAAAGTTATTCCATTCTTGGTCATAATTTACTGCGATTTGATTCTCAGGATTTTCCGAATCATTAATATTATCGTTAATATGTTTTTGTATGAATTGTTCGCCAAATATCGGTTCAAGTCTTTCCTTTGAATCATTTTGAGGAATACTTTCGATATTCATATGATTTTGATTTTCATCGTTAGGATCTATTTCTGTTTGTTTTATATGGGACAGATTCTCAAAATTTACTTTTTCATTCAATGAGTTTGTTATAAAAGTATTTTTTGTTGATCCAGAAATTGTGTCACTTTTATTAATTTTCGAATCAATTGATTTGTTTTCAGGTAAACTATCACTGAATTCAGTAATTAAGGTTTCATCCCTCCATTCCCTGGAAAGTCTGTTGCTATCAATTAAATTGTTGTCAAACTTCTCGTCATCGCGATCGAAGTCATTTGTATGGATTTCAGTTTGATTTTGTTCTGAAATTGTTGTAGTTTTATCAGACTTATGATTTCTTCTTTTGTCCCTGGTCCTTCTCTTTACTTTGGTGTAATTATTATTCGCCTCTTTTTCTGTTTGATTACAACTCTGTTCTTCGACTTCTTTCTGATGCAAGTCCTCTGAATCTACTGTAGACAGTTCTCTCACCAATTCAACTTTATTTCCTTTTTCATTACCAAACAGTTTATTGTCATACGTTCTTGAATCAATAACTTCATCTCTGGGCAGACAATCGCTCATATGATCGAGATCAAGTGTCTCATCTGTCCATTCATTAGAAAATCGTTTGTAATCATACATAACGTGTTTATTTGGTTCTTCGGATTTAGATTGTGTTGTATTAGAATTTGTTTCAGTTTTGATGTCATTAAAGACAACTGATTTCAATACACTATCATTGGTTTGAGAAATTTCAAAAATCAAGTTTTCTTCTGCCTTAAAGTTATTCAATTCTTTTTCATTATTTTCTGCATTTATCCCGATTTCAATTTCAAGATTCTGTGAATTTATATCGTTGTTATCATTCGAGTCAATCAATTTATTTTCGAGAACATTATCATTAAATTCAGTTATTAGAGTTTCATCCGTCCATTCTTTGGAAAACCTGTTGCTATCAATTAAACTCTTTTTAAATGTTTGGTTATCGCGATTGCAGTCATTTGTATGGAATTCAGTTTGATTTTGGTTTGAATTATTTTGAGGCATACTTTCGATATTCATATGATTTGCCTTTTCATTCCCAAAATCAATTTCTATTTGATTTATATGCGAGGGGTTCTCCAAATTCACGTTTTCGTTCAATGAATTTGTTATTGATTCAGAATTTGTGTCACTTTTATTATCATTCGAGTCAACCGATTTATATTCAGGTAAACTATCAGTGATTTCAGTAATTAGAGTTTCATCCGTCCATTCTCTGGAAACTCTGTTGCTATCAATTAAATTGTTTTCAGAAGTTTCGTTATCGCGATTGCAGTCATTTGTATGGATTTCAGTTTGATTTTGATCTGAGTTTCCTGAAGTTTTAATAGAATTATGTTTTCCTCTTTTGTTCCTGGTTCGTCTCTTTGCTTTAGTATTATTCGTCTTTTTCTCTGATTGATTAAGACTCTGTTCTTCGACCTCAGTCTGGGTCACATCTTCTGATTTTACTGTGGAGCTAACTTTGTTCCCTTCTTCAATGAGAATCTCTTCATTGTCTTTTATTATTGGATCTATAGTTTTATCGCTAATATCATTGATATAAAGTGTCTCATCTGTCCATTCATTTGAAAATCTTTTGTTGTCATATAAAAGGGCCTCATTTTGGTCTTCGGGTTTAGTTTGGGTGCAATCATACAAATTATTTAAATTTTCACTTCTCTTGTTTTTATTATCACTTTTCTGGTTGTCTTCAACTTTACCGCCATTTGCGTTTAACTCAATACCAGAGACTAAATCCTCTTGGAAGGCTTCGTGGGATGGGATCATAGTTTGAATGGACTGTAGGTCACCGTCCGGACTGTTGGTCTCATCCAATGCAGTCAATGAATCCTTTTCTTGAATCCGTGCGATAGTTTCGTCTGTATTGTTGTCGAATGTATGGACCTGTTTGGCGCCGTGCAGTGCGTCCTGTCGTGACTGAGCCATGTCTTTCAACTCATTCCAAGACATCAAAACCTGATTCAGTTTCTCGTTATTCTCTTTAAGTCCGTCAGCCGTCGAAAGCAATGAATTGATTCTCTCTTCGTTTGAATTCAAGTTAATAATAAAATTATCAGATTTTTGGATCAGAAGTTCCACGTCTTGGCCATAGTCTTCTGAATTGGTGACAATCATCTGTTCTCTGATCCATACGAGTAGTTCGTCGGCGTCTCTGATAAATATGAAATGTTTTCGATTTTCTGCTAATTTAAGTGCTTTTGTTTCACAGA
>JAQGAR010000535.1:0-14214 GCA_034697865.1 Oribatida sp.
GGCCTTAAGTCTATTACAAATGAGGACTAAATCAGAATCATTTGATTTATTAGGATACCTGTTCGAGCCCTAAATAAAGCAATGAATACACTTCTGAGGGTTGCAAATTCTGGTCTTAATTCTGAAACAACAAACACATCCTCCGGTTCTGTGTACTGTTTGTTAATCAAAGAATTTTTAGAAAAAGAATTAAGAATTGCTTTAATTGACCAAATACTCTTATAAGGCTTTGGCTTACCAATCGCACACAAAAAAGGCTGACCCTGCTTCTGTCTAAAACTCTAATATAAAACTATATTTTCTATGTTTTACTCCCGCTCTTTAACAATCAATTATCACGAACTACCCATCAAATTTTTCATAGTTATCTCTGTACTGGAAACTATACTTAATATTATTTATTTTTTAAATTTTGAAAATTTTAAAACTATTGTCAAATTTTAAAAAAAAATCTGGTAATATTCGACAACCGATTCAGATTTCCGAACAACTCTTTATCTTTCTGTAGGCAATGGATGAAAGCATACGTGCGATCAGTCACTCACCAATGGAAACAGAGGTTAGACTGACATTAGTCAAGAGGAGAAACAAATGGAGATTCAGCGGTTGAATAGTCGATCCACGCATTCGAATTGAGGCTATTGATGTATGACTCAACTCGAAGTATTGGTCACAAACGGTAACAGAGCTCTGGATTACTGACACCTGCGAGAAGATACCGAAGATTGTTCCGAAATCTGAATCGATTGGCGAATATTCTCAAATCGGGCGCCGAAGGCGGGGGTTAGTGGGGGAGAAGTGCTCTCAAAACTGGTTGAGTACTCGGGCCATCCAGTATTGGATGGACCGCCTTCGGCCGCAACTGTTGAGTGATACCCACAGCTTAAAAATATTCTATATGATGAGAAGGGACAGACCTAAAAGCCTATTTCATGAGGTAATTGTTGTTCAATGGTCAAAAATTCTGAGTCTGAGAGTGGATCCATTGCTGAAGACATCACTGAATTGATTCACTGATTGCGAGCATCGATTTGGGCTTTCAATTTGGTCTCCTCTTAAGTTTAAAATCTTTTATTTAAGGTTATGTGATGACTTACCAGTGGGAAAGTCCTCTTTTAGTGGTATTGGAATACATCTTCTAATATCTGAATTAGTTTTGGCCGACTGTTTGCTCGGCAAACACTTATTGTTATTAATTAAGGTTGTAGTACTGTCTATCCTTCTATAATTTAGAGTGAAAGGACTGACTGCCAAATCTTTGTTCAGAAGTCTTAAATAATTTTAATTGGAAAAAGAGTCAAACAATTTCTTTAATGAAATTTATCGATGAATTCATTGAAACAATAATTTATACAAATATTCAAATTAATTATGTATTTGAAGGACTGTTTCAAAAATAATTATTGGCTTTACTCGGATCAAATTTCACCTCTTTTTTCATTCGATTCAATTTCTGTTTGCGAAGAGTGTCTTCGTATTCGATTTGTTCGACTGTCTTTTGCTTCCTCTGCGGTATATTATCTTTGAGTGCTTTACTCCAATTTCCCGTAACGTTAACGTCGTGTAAGATCTGTAAGAGGTGGTTAAGACACAAGGATTTTGATCCCTGACCCCATATTATGTGCTCATCGATGGGGAGTTTCAAACAGCGGATGCCATCCTTTTTGGCTTTGATAAAAGAAATGGGTTGGTGGTATGACTTATCCAAAATACCGCCGATTATATGAATGTCATCGCAATTGAATTCTCTGAGAGTTTGTTTGGAGTGCGGCGACAAATAAACTAACCTTTCCTTCGGAAACAAATCGGTATAAGATTTTTGATGGAAATCTGCAAAAAAACCGGTGGATCTGCAGTTTGGTATGTATTTGTGGATCGCCTGAACGGTATTCCCATTAGGATTACAATTAGTAAAGTGTAAATCAAAGGGTTCTTTAGCTCTGTATCGGTTCCAGTTATAGAGCAAATGAATCTGTTGTGCCAATTGGCGACATTCCCCTAATTTCATGTAATTGTCATAATCCAAATCAATGACTAGTTTGGATCCAAAGAGAGCAGCATTTCTTAACCGATGACTGAAGTGCCGATTCATTGAGTTCTTCATTATTTTGGAGAAGAGTGTGTTATGCCATAAGCCATAAACTAATTGGTTGTCTTCGTTCCAAATACCTGTTCGTTCGCCTTTAATCTGTTGATAATGGAGGCGTTTCTTCGCCCAATACTCCTCCGAATGTTTTTTCCTTCCTTCATTTGAGTTTTTTCTTGCCATTTCACGTTTGAATAAATAGGATATCCATCTATTCCTTTCTTCCGAATCTTTCAAAAGGAGCAAATCCTTCATCTGAGTGTTGGTTATGGTTGTGGGCACTCGAAGTGTACTATACTTCTCATATTCATATTCGCTCAGAATTTTAGCGATTTTATCTTCAGTTTCCTTATTTGTGACCAACTCTTTGAAGGTATTGACATTCAATTCCTCGAAATTTCTTTCAATTTCATAGATATTTTCTAAGGAAAGACAATAAATTTATTTGAATTTTACCGAAAGTCTCAAACAAAAACAAAGACAAACCTTCAGAATCACTATCGATTGAGTTCTGTGACGACAAATATCTCCATTTGGATGAAGTCTGTGGTAATAACTGTTTGATAGATAGTTTATTTATCAGTTTATTGAGGCCTGAAATCATATTTAAATTAAAATTAATTATTGTTTTGAAAGTTTTGTTGACATAAATCACATGTTATTCAAAGCATTCATTTGACTGATATATAGTGACCTCTATTTTCACATTCAATCAATGTTTTAACCAATTTTTTAATAGAAAATCAATAATTTAAATTTAAATTATCAGAAAAATGAATGACAAAGTTATTAAAATCATATTTTAAATAATCCTAAGATTTGTTTTTATATATCACTCAACTTTTCTCATGTTCACTTTTGGGAACTCCTTCTTTCAAAAAAAAAAGAATCAAGAAGTTCTTTAGGTAGTTTATTGTTTGCACTGTAAGGAATATGCTTTGATTATAAGAACACCAAGATTATTATGAAAATATGTAATTCAAAAGAGTATATGTCGATCTTGATTATTTTGACAATTTTCAAAATTGCTAATTAGTTGTTTTATGTTGGATATTTGGATATTTCTCTCGGATGAGTGAAAACTTGTGATAAAGTAGTTTAATTGAACTAAATATTAAACCCTATAATTTCAAAAATCAAACTAATCAATGAATTTGTGCTTTTAGTTCAAACACTTAATTATTTCAAACTCTTGGACTTTATTTAAGGCATAAAAACAATTTAATTTGATTTAATGACAAAAATATAGACTAATATTGCATTAAATATCAATCGATTGGTTAAAATTTGATATCTATTCATAAACGAGCGTCGAATCATTGAATTGTTTTTCTGATTTGAGTTCTCCTTTTTTACTCTTTTTAATTAATATCTGTTTATCGATTTCTTTTTGGTAGAGAAGAGGAAATTCCTTTTCATAAAAGTTAGGAACAATCACTTGTATTCCGTCGATTAATTTAGTATTCATACGGACGGATGCCATTCCTCGGGTCCGAATCTCATATTTGATTAACTGATTCCAAAAACCTACGTTAGGTCTGGCCGTCTCTCTCCTCTTCTTAACTGATTTGAATGCATTCTTAAGCGATATGTTTTGGGTTTTTATCAAATATGCTGTAAAGAAGTCAATCATAAGTAAAATAATAGAAATCAAATGAGAACTGACCCAAAACCAAAGTTGTGGACCTACTGGCACCGGCCATACAATGTACTAATACTTTGCCACCAGCTTTATAGCACTCATCTATTTTTTCGTTAACTTCGTCAAAATAAATGGAAATGTCGTCTTTCTCTCCGTCATCGACAGGAATTCTTATGGAAGTGATTCCCTTCGCAGTAATTAACGGCCACTCATATGTAGCATTGATAATAAGTGTTATTCCGATTCGTTTTATGTTCTCTTTGGTCAGTCCTCCCAAACCCGTGAGATAGAGATGAACTAATAGTTTATTACATTCATTGAATGGCGGTCCAAAAATAATCAGAAAATCGTATGGTGTTTCCGGAGATTTCAATATTCTGTTGGCTTCTCTTAGGGTCATAATTTGTGGGTTCTTTCTATGACATATCTGATGCCCGCTCGGAGTTACCTTCATTCTTTGTGCTAACCATAAATATGAATTCCTCTTCAATGTGGCGAGTGGTCGAGTCTTTTTCGGGTAACAACAACCCATTTGATTATTAAAACACAACTTATATAACAATAGATTAATATCTGACAAATGTTAACGTATTTTCAAAATTAATTAACTTATAGTTTAAGACAAAAGGGAACCTCAATGGCAAACATTTTGAGTGTTAACAATTAGAATTTGTGCGTTCACCTTTATTATTCTTCTCTATAAAGTTATCTTTCTTATTTATAAATTTTATTCTATTTTAAATACGATAGTATCAATTAAGACCCAATAATTTGAGAGACGACACTCCTCTTTGCAACTTAAGAATCGATAATAAATGCCTAATGTTATTCCAAATGTTATTTCAAACAGAGATGACCAAGGGGAATCAGCCAAAAATTACCTCTGTTGGCGAAAAATCTGGAGAATCCCTCTTTCGGGCGATCGAGGGCGAAGCGCGGCGGCCATTTTTTCGGTAAATCTGGTAAAAATGGCCGCCGAAATCGGATTTAAACTGAATTTAGGACAATTTAAGCTTAATTAAGCTACTTTAATCGGATTTAGCGGTAAAATGGCCTAAATGGCCACCCTTTTGGCCGCCATTGTTCCCCTACCTGATCCCACCTTTAAATTTTGGCAAAATTTTGGGAAAAGTCCCCCTGAAGTCGCCTAGCTTGGGGATCCCTGATTTCAAACTCTTCACAAATTCTTATTGTTTTGATTTAGTATGTTTCCGATTGAGTTTCCCTCTCGTCTGAAGCTATTTAGCCTACAACAATTATTGTTATTCTTCTGGATTGAAATTGGAAAGTGATTTATCTTATCTCTTATTTATAAATATTTATTTGTTTGAATGATCATTCTTTGTGTCTGTGCTTCTGTTCTAGCCATTTATAGATTACAATTTAAAAGTTGTGAATGAATTGTAAGAATTAGATTTTATCAGAAGTGGAGAATCATTGGAACGAATCCTCCCTCATTTGAAATGCAAATGAGGATAGGTTTAGATATGGTTTACCTAATGATCTTCGAAAAGTTTACAGTCAATTGTTTGCAGCTCTGATTGTTCCCAACACTCAACACAACTACTATTAATGAATTTTATAAGAAAAACAATTGTTTTGGAGATAATAAACACTTTAGTTTACAATTCAAATCAAAGACTTTAAATCACGAGTCAAGACATAAATAAATACAATTATTTAGAGTTTGACATCAATCGATGTGTAAGCCCTCGAAGCGATTCTTTAGCAGCAAATGACTAAAACTTATGTCTAATGAGCCAATAATGACTAATATTTGTAAGTTTTACTTCAATTAGACAATAAACTGAAACAATGATTGCTTTCGGCAAAAAAGTGTTAAAAAAAATTAGAAGAATATGAGAACAAACGATTCATTTCACTCGTGATTATTAAGACTATTGGAACAGTTGACTTCGATTTTGAAAACTTGCATTCTTTGGCATTGAATTGTTTCCAAGTTATCTAAAATAATATGTTTTGAATTTGTTTGTGACAACTATGCAATTAAATCAATCAAAAGTTGGTTTTTTGACATTAATGGTTCTGTCAATAAATGTGACCAGTGTCTTATCAAACAAGTTTATAACTGACATATTAGCTAATAATTTGCTTGATAGCAAAAAAATCCTTCAATTGCTTCAAATATTTTTCACTGCTAAACTACTAAAAGATTACCAAGATGCTAATGGTATTTCAAGTGATCCCAAGACAAATTATATGCTATTTTTGGGCAAAGGAAATATACAGTTCCAAAACCACCAGTTGGATGTGTAAGTGATTTTTTTAAATGTTAATAATTTCTTGTCTTCACACAAATTAATTACTTCTTAAGATTTGTTCTCAAATCCTATGCCTTTCACATGATTTAACAGTTATGAGAAAAGTAGGAATTCCTCTCAAAATAGAACTATTGATATAATTGTGACTATTCGGCTGACAAATGACTGACACATGATTTTGAATAATTTGTTGTATTTCCTCATTTTTGGAATAAATTAATGAATTTTGTTTCAAAAGTAAAAACACAACTGAGTCAGCAGTTTTGGAGGCGTCCACCCCTTCCCCTGATTTGCTCAACAATAAACATCTATTGAAGTTTGTGGCCAGAAATGGATACGATGTCTGGAAACGATTTCTGGTGATTCCCTCGAATTCATCGAAGGCCGAAGAGGTTGAGCCCAACCTTCCAGACGACACCTTTGCTGAAAGCTCTAGTGTTCTGATTGATTGGATCCCAACAACTAATTCACCGCAACTTTATTTCAAACCGATTCAAACCAAACCCAAATATAACGACAAATTTGTGAAGAATTTGAAGAAGTTATACAAACCTAACCTCCAAATGATCGAAACTAAAGAGGGGTTTATCAAACATGAGGTAAAGCCTCCCAAATGGGTTACCAATGTTATTGAAAGTGGATTAGAAAAAGGAACAAGGTCACCTAAAGCAATAAAAAAGTTGACAAAAAATAATTATATTGAAGTCGATCGGAATATAGCCCACAAAAAGAGGAGAAAAAAGACTAATAATAAGTCTGGATCTACAAAAAGTGATAAAAGTTCTCCGAACAAATATTTAAACAACAAAAGCATTAATAACGTAGTCATCAATTCACAGAAGAAGAACTCGAAGGAGAGGCCGACCCAAAAAACTAACAATAAAAAGCAAAATACTAAAGTGAATCGCGAAAAACAGAATAACAGAATCGGAAATATTGTTATCAAAGGGTTTAATGGTCTGTTTCGAGAAATAGTATCTGCGATGGGAATTGATTCGAGTAAAAAGTAGTCACTATCATTGCTTTATTTCAAGGCTGTCCTCACAAACAGAGGACAAAAGAACATAAAATCCATTTTCAAAGTTCATTAACAATCGATTAATACAGAGAATAATATTTGGAGGAAAACTGTAGTAAACGATAGGATTTGAATAATTAATTATTTATATCATTCATTATGTGAATCCGAGCACAGAATAACTATTCTCTGAGTTAATAATTCATAAAAAAAATTATATTAAGT
This sequence comes from Oribatida sp., assembly GCA_034697865.1. Classification (NCBI taxonomy): domain Eukaryota; kingdom Metazoa; phylum Arthropoda; class Arachnida; order Sarcoptiformes; species Oribatida sp. Next base: position 7,254 of record JAQGAR010000535.1, read on the forward strand.
TAATTATGAAACGTATTTCTAATGGAAGTATTGAGCAAATCTTTCATTGAAATAATGGATAAAATATTTGAATCAAACAGTTATTTGTGGAACAAATTCATTGGAAACCAATAAAAAATAAATTTGATCGAAGAAATTGTAGTGCTTAATAAATAGCAAGACCAATTTGCGTGCACCTATTGACGTCATTCCCCCTTTTACCTGTATTGTTTGTATAAGTTACGAAATATTATAAATTTCTTAATGATGAATAGCGAGGAAATTATATAAAAATTATATAAGGTATTACATAAGCATATAACGTTAGGAAGATTTTGTAATCTAGTTAAATTAAAAAATCTGAACAAATAATAAAAATCATTTACTTATTCAGAGATTTTTAATGTTTGCATAAAATATTATTTTTAGATTTTTATTCAAATCATTATATCATTGATATTAATGATAATAAAATTGAACGGAACCCCAGAATAAGGCTTTCAAATAACATAAAGAACTCCGTTTTGTTGGTTATACTAATTAACTGTATGCTCAATTAGATTCATATTCACTTTTGTTATTTAGCCAAGTTGCGAAACTTTCAATTTCACAATCATTAAAACTCCAGGACTAATCTAAAATCTAAAATGTGTGGAATCGGATAAGTTTTTTCATCTCTAAGACTCTAATTTTATAAATACTCAATTAACTTGCTCATACAAGTAAATCCTAATTATATTTTAAGCCCACCAAGGCTGAAACGGATTCTTCTAAATTAACTCAAATACTCAATTTCCTCTTTGCCTTTGTAGATTTATGAAAGCAATTGATTTTATATAATGTAGTTTTATAGGTTTTATTAAATAAAAAGAGCATGATAATTTTTATTCAATTTTTATTTGTTAAAGATTTATGTTTTATATTAAACAATAATAATAATAATAATACAATAATTAATATACAATACAATAAATATAATACTAATTAACGTTTGAATAAATAGTTAACCGAATATCGAGTGAAAACTGTTTGGCATAAATGTGAGGCAAAACATAACAAGAATTGCATCAAATCGTCGAACAATTATTTTGTTTTTATTATTCGCTATAAATGTGAAAAATTTTGTGTAATTAATCAGAAAACTTTATTAATAGAATTTGACAACAATTCTTGTCTGAGAACTTATTTTTTCTCGGAAAAGGTCAGCCCGAATAACAAAACACCTCTTCCCTACGCCTACAATAAAAATAGTGAAGATGTCTTGTCTTGATTATTCAGATTTTCAATGAAATAGTTTTGTTTCTCTTTGAAGGCATGACTTGTAAAAAGAGAAAATCCCAAACAGTGTATCAGCAGAGTAAAGAATAAGAATGCCACATTTGTACCACACTTGTGTCACATTTGTGCCAACAAATCTCCTTTCGATACATTAGTTAACATATTTATAACTTTTAAACTCAATCGACTCAAAGGTATATAACATTGTATTAATTTGTGGTTTGGCTCTTCGGTAGAGCTAATTATTAGACACTTGTTTTGCTTTTAGTTATCAAAAACAATGGTCAGAGTTTTGTAATTAGTATTCATATGCTGTTGAATGGGTGTTAGCCCTAAAATATCGGTTCAATGTTCTGAGTTAAGGATTTTTAATGTTATTTTGGTTATAGTTGTGGTGTAGAAGTAGAGCTAAAATACTAGTGAATAAACCGGTGGTACAACTGATTTGAAACCCGATTCGAAGCCCAAAATAGATGGGAAAAGACGCCGAAAGACGTCACTCTTTAATAAGAGATTGAAAACAATTTGTTTGAGTGTTCTTAAGACCTCTTTATTTGCAGTGATTTCTTGTAATCATAACAAATGTTTAACTCAATAAACAATAGTAATAGTTATCAATATTTTTGGTCAATTAATTAATTGTCAAATAAAAACATAAAACAACGTATCGACTAAAAAGTCAGAAGTGTTTTGTGCGCTTATGTTTGGCGAGAAACAGTGATTGTGGGCATAACACCGGCACCCGTACCTCTCAGCCAACATACAGCCCTATATATAGAGCTCTTGAACCTGAGAGTTGCCATTGAAATACAGAAGTATTGGTTCTGATGGCTAATTAACCGAAAATACCACTGAAACAAATTAAAAATAAATATTCTTCTCCTAAACAAAAGTTGACGCAATAGGTCTCAAATAAAACATAATTTGCGGAGAAAATGAATCAAAGTTTAAAAATGAATGCAATTATGGAAAAACTAATTAATGTAATGAATTTTTACAAAGAATTTTACTCAAACTTTTCTAAGAAATTGTTTGCAATCAACAGTAAAAACGAGTGATTAGAGTCTATTCTGGAATTCAAATCGAGTTTTGAATATTTTTGGGATTATATTAGTTATTACTTTTTGAGGTAAAATCATATAATATTTATAGTGTTTTCTTCAGTTTATTTGTTTGAATCCATTTATCACAGAATAGTGTCAATGAAAAGTGATTTCGATTAAGGCCTTCCTATAATTTATAGGCTATAAAACCCAATCATATAATTAGCTGATCATTAATTTTCAAACAAATATTACCTGGAATATAGCCTTACAAAAGACCTCGAAAACTAGCATTTCTTTGTAATCGATTTATTGATTGCTTTTACTCTAACTTTAAGCTCGAAAACAATGTTTTCGTTTAAGTCTAAAATATATTTAATTACATTTGTCAATAGATTTTTATTCTTTTAAGATTTCAATCGATAAATAGATTATTCTTTGTATTAATAAATCTATTCTTCAACTAATGGCTAATTAGAGTAATTAAATAATTTCTTTCTTTCAAATTTGATAATCGATTTAATAACTGATTGTGTGATAAGTTTTTGGTTTCAAAATTTTTATGTCTCTTTTCATCGCATTCAGACATTTAATTAAATATTATTATTTTTGGCTTTTATTTACAAAAACAAAACAATTGATAGCATTTAATAAATTGATAGCATTTTTAAGATTCTGACCAAAGAGTTGTTCGTTTAGAAGAATAACAATTAGTTCTCAATTAATAAAATAATATTAAACCAATAAAAACAATTGGAATCAAAAGTGGAATAATCGGTGAAATCAATGATGGCTTTGATTCAAACTAATGGCAAGTCTTTAGCAAAAGTATAAAAATTGTTTTTTTTTGTGCAAAATATTTACTTTTATTTAAAAAACGTTATTTTCATATAAAAATTGATTACTATTTTGTTTAATAAATGGTTTTAAATAATAAAAGCAAAATATCTACAAATGTTATGAATTCCTTCAATACTTTGCCGATTCATTAAAACCTTCGTCTAATTTAAGATCACTTTTGAATTCATTAATGAGTTCTTAAAATTACAATGAAGTGATTTTTCAAATATTAGTCTAAATTTTAGTCAATTTGTTAGAAATAATAAAAATTTGATGAATTCATCGAAGAGTTATGAATAGAAATAAATAAAAAATATATTCAATTCCAATGAAATGTATTTTATAGACTTATTTCACACAAATGTGTGAATTCTGTTCTTCATATAAATGTCTGAGCGATGACTGGCATTAGTTTGCATCAAAGCCTACCATTGATTTGGGGGTTGATTTCACTAATGATTCGCAAAATTTTCAAACAATAATTCGTTTATATTTTTCATAGGTTTGGGTTAAATGTATTTCTCAACGAATATTTTGAATCAATATATGTTTGAATAGATTTATGGCTCAAAATTAATCCTAATATAAGAGATCACAGAATCTCGAGTGAGCACAGAATCGCTCATCTTTTCAGTCGTCATTCAATGCTCGGCGCGACTGTTCGGCCATAAAAAATACAAATCAAATGTTTTGTACTTAAGATTTGTTTTCTGTTATTATATGTAATGCGAAACAAATGACCGCAAAACCAACCGTACGTTTAAGTCATCGTAATGTCGGCGCCGTCATCACTGTCTTCGGTGGCCTCCTCGCAGCTCCTCAGCTCTGGTTCTCTGATTTCGTCGAGAAGTCGGATCAGGTTATCCAAACCCAGAGTAAAGCCATCGGTTGAGGACTGGCTCGAGAAGTGGGTGTGTGCGAAGTCAATCATACGAATGTCAATCTTTTGGTTCGCGAACTGTCGCGAGTGGTCACTATGGCAGACATATTGAAGGCGTCGGGTGCGCTGCTCTTTTGCCGACTTAACACATTTAAGTTCAACACTGCTGTCCATACTATCCATCGAAGAGTCGTCTTCTTCACCACTACTACTCATATTTGGCCTCTTGCGAGACACAGTACTAGTGGTTCGGCGGCCGACACAGCCTTCACTTACGATTAACAATGAAGAGGAGAAGAATCTGAGTGTCGACCGTAGGTCCTCTACTATTGATCGCAATTCCTTGAGTTGTTTGATTACACTTGAGATCAGATAATGACGACCTTTGAAATACTCCTAAAGTAACGCAAAAAGTGTTTATTTTAATAAATAATTTTTGTTTATGTGATTCACACGTTTTTAAAAAAAAGACATAAATTCAAAGAATTTTATAAACATTTTCGTAATAATCTATTTATAAGCGAATAAAATCGGAAGCCTTACCTCCAGTTCCCTTTTAAGACCAGATTCTGAGTTTATTTTGCGGCCGTAATACTTGTCCACTTGGTACAACTGGTATGAGTCTAGGCTGTGTTGATATACCTGCATTCCGCACAGTCGGAACCCTATATACAAATCAATGTTAACAAACCCGGGGAGTCGAAGGAATAATATTTAACAAACCAAGACTGGCCGAGGTGCTAGCTGCGCATTTGGCCATTTGTCGGTGACGTTTCTCATCTGTGGCATCCTCCCCGTGCTGCCGGGTTCCCATTTTTAGATCCAAAATACAGGGCAAGTGATAACGGGATGTAATGTTTTCCAAAAGCATGAAATCTATTTTTAATTTTAGATTTAATCGAAATTCTCATTAAAGTATCGAATTCTCATAAATCACTCAAAACTAATGACTCAAACATCTGTCGAAATAAACAGAAAATAATAGATTTGAAGAAAATTCTCGAAATTACTGTTATATTTGGTTATAGACTAAGAATTCGAGAATAAAATATAGTTTTGAGTCAAATCTGAATTTTGTATTCTTTGGACGGATTGACAAAAATAAGTAAAAGAATAATAGAAATGCAAAGAAAAACAAAACAATAGATTAATCGACGAAAAAACGTGTCGTGGAGTCAATTGAGTGTAAATATTGAGCGATAAGACTCTTTTGGTGTATATTATAAATTGAGAGATAAGGAGGCACCGAAAATAAGGAATTCAGGAATTGAGGTCGACTTTGCGCTTATGGAAAGTTTCCATTAAATTCTTGCAAAGAATTTAATTATAAGAAACATTGAAATTAAGAAGACTCAAATCTATAGGACTGTGTTTGAGATTTTTGAACCATTTTTTGTGAATGAAATACGAATTTGGAAATAATTTGAGGGAAAGGTATTGAATACTCACATCTCTGACTGGGACGCGAGCTATAGGACTGTTGGCTTTCGGAGCGGCCTTGAGATAAGTCTTTCTGTAGTAGTCGTCGATCATTACAACTACAGATCTGAACTCTATTTCAAAGAATAAATATTTGTCTATAAAAAGCTTTTCGGGACTAAAAGGCAAATAAAATGGCATTACTTGAGCTCTGGCTGTGTGTGCGCTTCGGACTCATCGTTCATTTCATCACTGGTGACGGTCTCAACCAATTGAGATCCTTTAATTGGATGGTATAATATTGGACAGCCGTCTGTTTTGTGGACTTCGACCACTCCTTAACACAAATAAAGTTAGAATCGGAGGAATTATAGAAAAACTAAGACACAAACCTTTGTAATTTGGAACAAATCCTTTCAATTCTTGAGGAATGTTTAGGTAAAAAGAGAGTTCCCTTTGAACCAGTGGCTTACATAACGTGCTTTTGTCTAATAACATGAGCTGAGTGTGTCCGCCCACCTGTCCAACCAAACCAGAGGTGTGAGACAATGCAAGAGATGAAAGTTTTGTTGACTCACCTGATGGTCAAAAGGGTGAAGAATTGTGTTTTTACAGTTGTTGTGTGAGTCTGTTGGAGAAGTGGCTTTGGTGTTTCTGTTGGCCACTTGTGTGTGCCCTGTCTGGTGCTCACGTAATTCTAGTTCAGGCATTTCCTGCATTTTACTTGACTTGAGAAGTGTTTAACAGTTAATGGATTCATTCAATCGTCGATCTGTTCATTACATGAAATGATTAGCGCTTTTAAAGTGCTTTACAGCTGATTATGATATGAGAGATATGGCGGACAACCAGTGTTTGCTTCAAAGCGATCGATACGACTGTTGTTAAGACAACCGATGCAATAATGAGAGCATATGACACGAATCATATGACGGCAAGAACTCGCACAGACTCTCTGTCGCACCACTCACAGTCGTTGTCTGTGGCACTCACGAGCACAGCATAATCCGAGCACAGCACATCAGCCCAAACACTCAACATTACGCCTGAAAATGGTAAAACTGTTGTGCAAAATAAACAGAGTAATAGCGTTACGCAAACATTGATTTTTAGTGTGCCCTCAACTCCTTATCTGATCCAAACTAAAAGCCAAACTCACTTTCAAACTCAACATCTTAGTGAACAACGACCGGAATTAAACTTAGTCACCTCATCTCTTTTACAATTAGAGTGCACCATAGTGCATTGCCCAGGCTCAACTTTCCTTAATTTTATCAACAGTTAGATAATCGGAGTCAACCAACCCTTTTGAGGACTCAAATTAAAGGGTCGGTTAATTACACTCATTAGAGTTGAGAGCAAAAGTAAATACCCTGATCACTTGCACATTATTTGAAAATATACCTTTATTTCATGCTGTGTCGTAAGCCTTACAATGTAAGCAAACATTATTGACCTTGGACAATCTGTGAGAATATTTTGATTGCTTTTGTGAGAGTCATAATCAAAGCTTGAAAAAAAA